>VZRZ01007072.1:1542614-1609517 GCA_013398175.1 Climacteris rufus
GGAGGGCGGGCCGGGGCGGGGCCCGAGCCCGGACAGCCGCGAGTCCCCCGCTGCGGCTCCGAGCCCCAGACCCCCGCGAGTCCCCATCCGCGGGTCCCAGCCCCGGACAGCCGCGGGTCCCCATCCGCGGGGCCCAGCCCCGGACAGCCGCGGGTCGGGCCCGGTGCCGCTGCCGGCGGACCGGGCGCTGTGCCCCGGCTGCGCGTTCCCGCTCTCGCCCCGCAGCATTGACAGCGCACGGACACCGGGACAGAGCAACCCGGTCATCCCGTGTGCTTCTCGCAGGGTGACTGCGATCCTGGGGGGCTTTTCAGTGTCCGACGGGACGGCAGGACTAACAGGATCCCCAGTCCCCACTCCCGAGTGGACTCCCGTCCTGCACACGGCAGGGGCACCTACATTCGGTGCGCTGCGCTCCCGCTGATGAGAGCAAGGATGTGCATCGTGTCATGGTGCCACAACATGCAGCATCGCTTTTATTCCCTCACCACCACGCTCTTTTTCTTCCGCCCATCCTACCCCTAGCTGCTTTTTCGGGTCTGGCAATCTGGAATTTGTTTCTTGTGTTTTTGAAGTTCCACTTTTGTTGCTATTGTTCAGCCAAATTGCTCTCCTGCCTGCACTTCTCATTGTAACGAGCTGAGAAAGTGGAAAAACCTCTGCCTTAGGTGTCTCATAGGGCATTTCAGTGTCTGTGCAGCCAAGCAAATTCTGTTTGATGGCTGCCTCAGAACAAAGGTAGTGAAAATTTCCTGAAAAGAGAGAGGAAGCATTAGGGGCCCTGTCTGCAATACAGGATCAGTCTGACAGAGACTGTAATATGGGAGACAAGGAAAGGGAAATTGGGTAGGAAGCTGGATGGGGGAGAAGGGAAGGATATTTTCAGGCAAAGGGAAGCAGCACAACCAAAAATAACTTCATAGAGCTTGAAAAAATTAAACGATTTTTAAAGGCAGATCAAGTGATGGATGTGGCTTTACAAGCATCTATTTTCCTAAAGGCTGTTAATCAGATAATGGTGATTTCAAAACAAGATTAGTCAAATGGCAAATCTAGTCCTCATTTGGATACTTTCCTTTGACGTCACCGATATTCCAAACAGTTAATAGCTCTCACACTTACCCTCCTAGGCCTTTTCAGGAACATGAGCAGTACAGCCAGAAATACTATCCTGTGCCTGTTACACATACCTCTCTATTTTATAGTAGTCTGCCCAGAAAACAAAACCCCCACTAGTTTCCCAACCCTGCAATTCCTGCAAAATCACTAGAACTAAGTTATCAGTACTTGTAGATGTGCAATGATTCAGAAGAAAATGTGACATTTGAGCTTTTGGAGTGTTCTGTGTCTCCTCATCTGCATCACAGTAGGACAGGAAAGGTTCACTGAAAGCGAAAGTGTTGACAAGAGGCACCAAACAGTTTCATGCACATAATGGTTAAGCAGAGAGGACATACAGAAAAGAGAGATTTGAGCAGGTGTGATGAAGATCTACAAACCATGATTGACAGAGGAAGCAAATATGGAATGATTTTTCTCTCTATTCATCTACAGGGGAAAAATGGTACATCAGATTAAACCAGATGGTGGCAGATTCAGAGCAAAGAAAAAGGAAATCATTCTTCCCATTGTGTACAACTTTTGTGTTATACACAGTGGAAGTATCTGTCACAAGATGCTGCTCCTAAGAAAGAACTTGTCTCAGACACAAGTTCTTGACTACTGGGGCAGCATTTTGGGAAACATCATGACAAGTTATTTCTGTTTCAGACTCTAAGCATCTACTGCTGACCACCACTGGAAACTTGGTGTTAGGTAAGATCAATTCTTGCAGCAGTCCCCTTTCTTTCCATATTTCAAAAAAAAAAAAAAAAGAAAAGAATGTCGTGTTTTATTTGAAGACTACATATGTGCCTTAACAGAGGAGGATTTCTGAAGCTATGAACAGTTACTTCAGTCACATGAATGGAGATTCACTTCGGCAAGTCTTCTTCAGTGTGACATTCAGAGGACACAGCTCTGAGCACAACCCGACAATGTTGGGCAGTTTCTCCTCATACTTCAGGCACATCAAAGCACCACCACACACAGTGTGTAAAAAATGTTCAAGAACCTCCATGAGAACACTGGAGCTGCTGTGTAACCACTTAAACCCAAGAAGCCTTGATTTCAAATACCATCTGTGTATGTTTGTTTATGAAGGTGTATGTTAACACCATTACAAAAATCAGCTTCACTTAAATCATTTAGACAAAATACCTTCAGGGCATGTTCTCCAAGCAATCTAATCCTGTAACATGCTTCATGGCATGAACAGCACTTCACAAAGGACAAGAGCAAACTGGTTTGGAGATTGAAATAATGAACTTGGGTTTAAACACATAAAAAATATGCCAAGAAAGGGATTCTGCCATTTTTCCATCAATCAGGCCAGTGCACTTCAGCTTGACAAAGCATTCTTGAGAAACACAGGAAAAATTAGTTCTAAGAGGAATATGATTCTTAATAGGCAGGACCTTCATGTCAATAAGTTTCAGAGCAACTTGCACCTACAAGAGATTCAATGGCATCTAAAGTAGGATTCACTAGACTCCAGGGATGTTTGTTTACTCCACCAGAAGAGTGTAAATACAATTTTAGAAATTAAATTTAGACCCAAAGTTCATTGATGAATGGCACTGAACTTTGTAAGTGTAATATTATCTGATGGAATAACAAATGGTACAATTGCAAACAATTCTCTCTTTCAGAGATCTGAATGCCTGTATGAATGCTATGGGCATTTATAAACAATGAATTGTGATTACAGTTTAGTCACTGAGTCCCTTCTGTACCACATATCAAATACAACACTTGGAGTCTCTTCTGAAAGATCTTACAAACTTAGTGCTGCTTTCCATTTCCTTTCTACATGAATTTAGATGGCACAGTGACTGCCTGTCAATAGTCACTGCATTGTGCATGTGCACACAGGCCCAGGCTGAGCCAAATGTCACTTCATAAACTTGTGCCTGAAAGACTCCCTAGAGAACTCCAGTTATACACTTGGAGGAACAAAGGTTTCAGTGATTCCACTAAGGAATTTTCTAAGTGTGGAGCCAGTGAGTCCACTCTTTCCAAAAATTAGCCTACAAGTCTACACTAACACTATAAAAATTAGATCTGAATTATAAGTTACTTTAAAAAATAAAATAGTATTTAAGATAAAATGATGGCAGTGACTAGATTGCAGAGCAGGCCAGTGCATCAGTTCTGCCATTTCCAGAACAGGTTTTTTGTGGGTTTAATTCCATGGCGGGTTGTAGGAGGGTTTTTTAAACTTATTTAGGCCAACACAGAACTTAATCAGACAGTTCTTTAACTGTCAGGGACAAGTAAGTAAGGTATTTGGTAACTCTGGAAAGCCCAGCTCAAAGGTGCTTACCACCACTGACCTGGTTCAGGCCTGAAGTTCACTGACAGAGCTGTTCTGTGGTCATGGTGTTCACACCAATGCCTTTAGTTTGTTTCCTCACAGATTCAAAAGCTAACACAGAAGTAACTCTTGCAAAAGCACCTGTCAGCACAGAAAAGCCCTTTGACATGTCCAGGCTCAAACCTTACAAAAGCCTTAAATTAAGTAGAAATATTGCATACAGATTTTAAGGAAAAATTAAAAAAACTCAGCAGTTTGCACTTTATGGAGTATTATCTCATATAATATATGCACCCATAATTCCATTTAAACTGAAAGAAGGTACATTTAGATTAGATACTGGAAAACAATTCTTCCCTGTAAGGTGTTGAGGCCCTGGCACAGGTTGGCCAGAGAAGCTGTGGGTGCCCCACCCCTGGAAGTGTCCAAGACCAGGTTGGATGGAGCTCTGAGCAACCTGGTCCCTGCCCATGGCAGAGGAGGGTTGGGACAAGATGAGCTTGTCATCATTCTGTGATTCCATGTATGTGGTTTCACTAAAAAAGAAGAAAAAAAAAAAAAACCAAAACAATAAACCAGAAGCCACTGCTTAGGAGAAGTAGAATTTTGCTAAGAACACTCTTAGCAAAAGCTGCTATTCCTACAGTTCTGAAATGTCCAGTGAAAGTCAGCCAGGCTAATGCTGCACAAACACTGCACCTATTGAGCATCTCAGAAGCTTCTCTCCAACATACTCCAGTATCTCTTCAGGACAATCATTAGGAAGCTTTCCTTTCGGAAAAACAAACTAACAGCCACCAACACCAAAACCACTTTCAAACAACCAGAAGAGAACTTTTGAAGCTGTCTTTTCAGTCAGACATTATGAACTTGAATCTGCTCAGAAGATGGAATACAGATCCACTGACAGGATTGAGTGGGAAGCCAGAAATCACATAAACTGCTAAATAAACAGCATTTATCAGGCATCTACCCAGCTGTTCAGGAAACTGTAATTTCTTCATTTCAAATAGACTACACATGGTAATGAGCTACAATTTACTAGGTAATAAATGTTAGGAAAAGATCACATGATTAAACACATTGGTGCCAAGAAAGTCCAATAAAAATATTACAGAATAAGTGATTACAATTAAAAATGTGCTCTCAAAAACCACACCTGTAATTTTCCCAGGTAGAGTCCTAACCATGGAAAGATCAGTGCAGAACAATGGAACACATCTCTGTAGAACATGTGACATCACAAAACTGAATCCCAAATTTCTGTTTGGTCTACATTCTCCAACTGGAGACCTTTCACATGATCCTTATTTGTGCCACTTTTAAAGTAACATGAGAAAAAGCAAGTTATATTTCCTCACTATTATCACTATTATTGCTTTGGGATTTGCAGCCCAGGTGCCCTGAATTATTCCCTTAACTTTTGTCAAATACTATTAGTTAGTAGCAGAAGTCTCCATAGTGTTCCATGGTGAATGATGCCTATTTCAAGATACCACCTCCATCCTGAAGTACACTCACATGGAAGTGATGGAGAGCCATGATTCTTAGACAAACCATCACAAATGGTTTCTTGCATAACCACACATCCAGTTGTAAGGCCAGCTGAAGGCTTTCAAAGTAGGACATGCACTCTTTGTTTCTTCATACAAACATAACCTGTGGAACAATTCTGCACTGGGAGAAAGACAGATGAAACAACCTGCCAAGTTGTTTTGATCTGTTTTCATTTTGCTAAATTCTGGTAACTTTTCATTACCAGGGGAAGTACTGTATAGTTAAAGGATGCCCTGTAACAATCACATTCACACTGAGGCACAAGCACTCCCTTCACGAGCTTCCCTTGGGATGACAGTAACAACAACCCATTTTTAAAGCTGCCTCAGATTCACGTACAAAAACTGTTCTGGTGACCGGTCTGCAGCTCAGGCCTAAGGGTGGCTGGCCCCGGGACCCTGGGAGGGGTTCACACTTCTCCACCCCACTCCCACACCCAGCAGTGCTCAGCAGTTGGTGCTCCCTGATGAGGGAATGCACAGGGTGGGGTGACCTTGGCTACAATGACCCTGCACCAGTCCCACTTATAAACAGAGAAGTTGGTTGAGTTTGTCTGAGTACACTTCCCCGGGGAGAGCAGAAAGGAGGAGGTGGGAAGGATTGTACTGATTTATCCATGTGGATTTTAAACAGCTGTAAAACAGTTTTAAACAGTTCTGTAGAGGGTGAAATGATCACCCAAAGTGTAGCATCCTTTCCTGAATTTTTCACTGAAAGGCATTCTAGGGAGAGGAAATTGCTGGAACCGCTTCTATGATGTTTAAATGAGAATAAATGTAATTAAAATACTTTTGTTTAAGCTACAGGCAGTGTGGGAGCAGGAATTTCTCTCCAGAGCACTCATGCTGACTGGAAAATTAAGTAACCATTTTCTTTATAAGAAATCATTATCCCTAAAACAAAATGTTTAGCAAGACATCACAGTAGTGGTCTATTTTTGTTTTGATTAAATTTTATCCCAACAACATTTGTATTACATGAGTAATTCTGTAATATTTGTCCTCAGAGTGAATAGTATTTTGTAACTTCTTGCTGTATGCTTTATATGTGTGTATGCTCAGATATAAGCAAGAAGAAAATTCTGTTCTATTCAGAAGTAACAGGAATTTCCCCTCTCTATAACTGATCTCACAATACTGGCCAAATGCCACTTAGTTTGGTCTTCCAACCATCCCCTCCAACTTCAATATGTAAAGCAAAGTTTGGGGTTTCTATGGTTTATTAGACAAATCATATATCTGGGGGAGAAAATAATCAAAAACCAAACCAAAGCTTACAAAAAATCCTAAACACAAATAAGGAAACAAAAACCCTAAAACAACCAGAACAAACAAACAATAAAAGAGCTTTCAGCTACACAAGTCCTTCTTCAGATCAGAAATAAAGCTAGCAAAAAAGGATAAGATTTGGGCCTTTTGAGTTTTACTTTCCTATTCACCTCTTTATCTGCTTGTACAAACTTCAAACCTTGTTACACATTTCTTTGTGCTCAGTCTGACACAGTTTACTGTAGTGTACTCAAACAAAGTCTCAAGTGCTGACAAAAAGTAGGATTTTACAGTATGGCTGAGGTGAATTGACAATTTGCCACTTGTAAAAGTGTAAACCTCATTTCCCTCTCTACCCAAACTGCTCCTCCTCCCTCTTTCCATGCTTTTCCACTGGCACTGTACCCTCTCTGTGTGTACCCTTCCCTGCCACCTTATGCCACCTCTAGCATTCACCTCCTCACACAGGTAAAACAGCAGTCCAAACACATCTTCTTTTGCCAGGTCTCACCTGCTGTTTTTGTGAGCTGAACAAGTTACTGTAGCATGAGAACAGCACCAGAACCAACTGCAGATAAATGGCGAAAAAGCTCACAGGTACAAATAAGGACAGGACAGGGAAAAGGCTAATTTTTCTCCTCCTAGTAGCTCTAAACTATTAGCTCAGCTTGTTTCATGAAGTCATAACCAAAAAATACTATCATCATTTCATTTTTTGGATGAGAGATTTGGATCAGAATTTTTATTTATTTCTTTTTCAAAACAAACCCACCTATTAATTTCCATAACAACAGTGCACTGTAACTTATTAGTAAGTCATTTTTGCCAATTTAAATATCTTGAAATTAAGTGAACATTTGTGCTTCTTGATTAAATATTTAGAACACAAACCTTGAGATTGATTTAATGTTCTCCTGAGCAACAGAATTGTTACGGTTGGAAAAGACCATTTATGATCATCACATCCAACTGTTAATGCAGAACTGCCCACCACAATACATTAACTCCAAAGTGTACTTTAAAAAAATTAAAATTTGAAAATTAAGATCACTGTGCAACACTAGTAGTTTAGAGATAATGTACCTTATGAAAGTTTAACAATTATAGAAAATGAAATCAGAAGCATGAAAATTACAATCAATGTACCCTTTTTTAAACCACAGCCAAGGAGGTGCCAGCAGCGTTCCTAGGTCCAAACTTAAGCAAATAAAAATTGTTTGACACAGATTACAAGACATCCATGGGAAAGAGTGATGAAAGTCACACAAAATAGTGAGACCACTAAGGGCTTTACAAACAGAAACAGGAGTCTAACATCTCTACTACAGTAATGCAACCTTGAACCTGTGAGGCCTTTTTCCTCAGCAATAGTGACTGACAACCCAGTGCAGAAAACCTCCACATTAGGTCCTAAAGAGAGTTCTTTGGATCACACAATGCCTTACAATCCAGATTATTACAGAGAATATCCAAATTACAAGATTCCACTATAGTGGTCCATTAATATCTTCAGAAATGTTCAATTCCCACATGCTATGACCTACTGTACAAAAACATCAGACCAAAATGAACACAAGAGACTCAATCATCTTTCTGCTACCCACATCCTCCCCCTGAGAGCAGGGAGGAAAACCATGGTATAACTTCAAAAAGAAGTGTCCTTGCAAAAGCTGGTCATGCATCAACAAATGATAGAATTAATGTACTCCCAGTACAGCTGCACTGTGCACGTATGTCCTTAAAGATGAGGTGGCATTAAGCAACAATGTGACTAATCTTTAAAAGACAGCTGAAATGGGACATAACATCTTCAAACAGACAACAACTTACACTAGGACAGAAGTTCTTTGTTCATATTCCTTTATCAATATTTAGGGACTCTAGAAACCCTTGCTGGGAATGTTTAGCAACAATGTTTTATTTAAAGTTACAAAATAACTGTCTTCCCCAGTGTGATAATGATGTAATCCCACCCCATGGTACAGAAGTTACTATAACAAGTTTTAATTGGCAAAAAAATATAAACAAGAAACAGTTTTCCTGAATACCTTCCTGATTTAAGAAAGCCAGCTGTAATTCCTGAAGGCTCTCTCCTCTCTGGTCAAGTTGTTAACCACAAAGGGTTACCTGGCACTGAGCAAGTTCATCCTGCTTTTATGTGATCTTCATTATCAGATCTGCAACCACAACCCACCACAAGTGTTCCATTTCCATTCATGTTCAACTGTGAATTTTGGAAAGGTGACTAATGACCACAGTTAACTTAGTTCCCAAGACAGCAGAGAGAGTCAAGCGTTGGAAAAAACGTCTCTGAAAGTAATTCCAACTATCACAGAGAAACTATTATTACTTTAAAAGCTAAGAAACAACTCAAAATTGCATTAGAACATACTTCTAGTATCTAATAATCTTGAAAACATAGCAATTAACTAAACACAAAAGTAAGACATTCTAGCAAACATGCTGATTTTATTATATAATTGGGATATGTGTTAAATTACATGGATACCAAATATTGTGTCTTCAAATCCCTGCAAAAACATGAACTCTTCATAAAACTCTTACCTTAGTAAACAGTGAAGTGTTAATATAAGCACCTGTAGAACAACATAAGGAGACTTAAATACCAATCCATAGGCATAAAATTACTTTGTTCCCAGGAAGAATGTTAAACAGAAGGTACAGTAGGGGGGAAGAGAAGCCATATACTTTTAATACCAGGCACTGCTTTCACAGCTCAAGATGATTAGCAGCTGACGCGTTAATTCTGACCAACATGTAACTTTTGGGAAGGATTCTTTTGAAAATGGGGATGTATAGCAGGAGAAAAGGACAAAGATTTAAATAAATACATAAAATCAAGTTGAGAATGAAGGCTGTTTTTCTAGACCAGACAGGAACAGGAGTGAACAACCTGAATAGCAGAATGATTTATGAGACTGGGATAAATAATTTATCTGTCCTTTCAAAAGCCTTTGTAGTTTCTGTTTGATGTGCAATAGAAGTCATTAGAGCAATGCAAAAAAAGAGCACAGAATAATCAGAGTGATTACCTAGGAAAATGGCTTCTGTAATAACATTTTGCCATATACATGGAAGGGGAAAACAGTTTAGTTACAGTCAGAAAAAAAAAGGTTTTTGCAATAATCAAAATACAATAGTAGCGAGATTCTGAAAGAGAATTTTAGGGTTGTAAATAGAAAAAAACCCAAACTAATGATGACATGGAAATAATATACAAAATTAGACACAATGTATACAAAAGACCCTACTTCTCAAGTGAGTCTGATACCATTCATGAACACAGGAAAATAATTTTAGAAGAGATGGCATTGTCAGATTAAGTGAACTTTTGTATCTGAATTTTATGTGTGGCAATATGTAATTGATGGGTAGAACAAATTTTGTGTTGAAGACTCTGTACCATGAATACCCCACTAACAACCTACACACAATGCTGCACACCATGAAATTCCCAGAGACATTCCCTTTACTTAATGCAACTTTCAATCTTGCACACAAGCAGCAGTTTATGTAGACATGCAAGCGATCTTGAATTTGGAAAAAAAAATCCTCCCAAAGAATTTTATTTCACTCTTCAGCTCTCAAACCATGAGTTTGTGTTCGAGTTCTAAGCGAGAAGAGAGAAGAGAAGAGAAGAGAAGAGAAGAGAAGAGAAGAGAAGAGAAGAGAAGAGAAGAGAAGAGAAGAGAAGAGAAGAGAAGAGAAGAGAAGAGAAGAGAAGAGAAGAGAAGAGAAGAGAAGAGAAGAGAAGAGAAGAGAAGAGAAATCACATAACACTTCTTAGTAACTACATTAGCTGTAGGTAATGGGCTTGCAAGCCCTTAAAGAAACATTTTCTGAAATAAAAAGCAAATAAACAGAAAACAAACTAGTAACCATTCAGAATTGCTAAATTTGGTTCAAGCAGAAATATCTTGTCCCCTATAAAATTTGAAAAAGGAAAAGGGAAGCAAAATGTGCAACAGGATTAAAAAACATGTTTTTAATGGCTGGATACAGGCTGCAGGATACAGGGTCTTCATTTTGATTTCCAGTAATAATTATCCATGAGTAACATGATAACATTTCCCTGCCTGTATACTTATCTTATTCCAGATATGATAGTTAAATAATGAATAGAAAAGTATCAAACAAGTGGGAGAAAAAAGTGAGCAGACCACTGTCATGTGAACATGTTGCAATAAAACAGAAGGAAAAATGTTAATCCTTGTGTTGTGCTTCAAGCACATTGTCTGGTACAGGTGTTCTCAGTGTGCTCTGCCAGCTCCCCTTGAATTCACTACTCCATTCCTCCCTAAAACAAAACAGGACATGGGAAGAGAGCACAGAGTGGGCATTCAAGAGAGTTGCAATGATAATCCACAAAGAAAAATGGTAAGTCCTATGAAATGTTCAGCCATGGCACTGATGAATCAAAACAGAAAGGCTGACAGGACAGCTTTATAAAAGCATAGCTGTACAATAAAGATTGGAATGCACCTCATCTGCAATAGAAACACAGGTATGTTATTACATACTGTTCTCTGGAATTTGGTGGGTTTGTTTTTGTACAAACACCTAAATGCTACCTGCTTCTGTTCCTAATTGCTTCCTCTGGATCTGGTATTTTTATTAAAATAAAGGATATCTATCCCAATGATTGCAGTTTTACCACAACAAGAATCCATCTATTTTGTTAGTTCAGGAAGTGCCATTTGTTTTAGTACGTGCTATCTAACAGCAGATGTGCATTAAAACGTGTCATTGCAGGATATATTAACCACATCACATGAATAACCCAAACAGCTGAAATAAGAAGCTACAAAGACCTTTTTGAACATGAGCAGCCTCCCTGATCTCTATGAAACTAAATCACCAGTCTGATATTACTTGCACATATGGGAAAGATACAATAACCAGGCAATGGACCTTATGTAAGGCACAGTCTAATGCCTTGCACCTTTTTTTATGTTCTGAGTTATACATCTACAGTGTCTCTACAGTAGAGTTATGATTCAGGTATTATTTCCCCACTATACAACAGCTCGAGAAGGGAAGGTTGGTTTAGTTTTGGTGTTCAGGTTTGGGGTTTTTTAATCATTGCCTGCCCTCACATTACTTCTCAACATCTGCAGCATTTGAGCTGCAAAAACTTCTAAATCAATCAGCTTCTGATCCAACATTTATGTCAGAATTGCAATATCCCCTCACCTTTTGTAAAGTACAATGCAATCAAAACACCCTTAGCCAATTTTTACATTTGTATCCAGATTATGAGAAAGCAGGTTTGACTGAGATATTGCCATTTTCAAAAATAATGGTAATAGAGATAAGCCAAACAAATTACTACAAAGAGACATATTCCTTGCAAAAAGAGAAAATGTAAAGAGAGACATCTTTAACCCTGATGAATCTGTCCTGATTCCATCTCTGTTGTGTAGAGATGAGCAGCTTTCACTATGACTTCTTGTTCAATTCAGTAGGGACACGTCACCAAACACTGTGCTGAAAAATTACATCATAAATACTGTCCAGTGTTTCTCATGCTCTCTACAACCTTACAGAAGCATATGGCACAAATCCAGTTTTGCCTCTGACCACGAAATACCCATGTACAGTTATCTCTGTAAGCACATTTTGCAGGCAACTGAGCTCAGAAGTCAGACATACTTTGCAAAGAAAAGCTGCACAGATTTTACACTGGTAATCCCCAAGCTTTGGGGATCGTGGACAACAATAAACAAGTGGTGTGCTTACCAACAGCTTCAGGTTTGTAATTGCAATATTTTCTAATTTTTTCTTTCATGTAGCCACAAGAAGCATGAAGGTGATCCCAGAGACAGTATTATCTGCCATCCATAATCTCAGGTCCACTTTTTGAGACCTTTTTAGTAACTAGTAACAGCTGTGTTTGTGAGGGGACCAATATGTCCTAAGTGTCTGAATAAAACAAAAAAAATGAATGACAATCAATACCCCTCCCTAGTATTCACCAGTGGAAAAAAGGGCAAGAATACTAAAGAAACACTTCAAAGAGATAACATTTGAATACATTTAAGATTCATTTTTAAGATTCTTATATAAACATTTTGCTAAATATTTTCCCTAGGTGAATAAATTCCAATACCTAAGAACACGGTTTCTTTCCTTCTGTATTCAGTTCTTACAGGGTTAGGATTATGTCTTGTTTGTGAGACTGGGTGGAAGTTTCTAATGGTCCTTCTCAGGAAGTATGCATCTGTTTTTCAAACCTGTTCCTTCCTAAACTTGCTAAAGTTGGCCCCAAAAATGTATCAGGAAATAACTGGAGGATGAGGGGGATGGGGGAAGAAACTTTAAAGACACCTTGTCTTAATTAAATCTCAAAGTGTTACTTCTTCCTGTTCAACTGAGTCACGCAGGGCTTTAGCTGTCACACCTGACAGGGGGAGGGGAGGTGTCAGCACCAAGAAAAGGTTCATATTTCAGCTGCCTCCTGTAATTGGCAGCCTGGAATTAATTAATGAAGTGGAACCAGCACACGCTCGAATGCAGCACACAATTAATCAGGGCAAGCAGTATCGAAAAACACTGCTGCTTTCTTTAATACTCTTTTATTGCTGCAAAACATGGAGAGGTTAAACAGTAAAGCCAAATTCCAATTAACAAAGATGTGAGGGTGCCTCTAGCAGTCACTGGTACCACCTGAGTCTTGGTCTGCTGCTAAGCTGAACAAACAGGTACAGTGAGAGTAGTTATCTTACCTAATAAACAAGAGCCTTTGTCATTTTTAGTCTTTTTCATCTTAAAATTATTTTAAATAGTCTGTCTAAAGCCATATGATTCATGTGGCTGTTACAAGCAGTCTCAGCTGGAACCTCTCAGTACAGAACACTGTATCAGCATTTCAACCACTAATTCAGCTGGAAAGCCAGGTCAGGAATGCGTCAACTCCACGGATTCATCAGCTCATGACAGGAATGCCATTTCTGTAACCTTTCTCCTTGATCAGCTCTCAGTGCTCAGCACAAGCCACCTTTCCATAGATGAGGCCAGATAGTTAACTTCCATATCTTAAAGAACACTCTTTGGAGGGGTAGAGACTAAAAAAACCCCAGTTATTTCTGGAGCATTTCCTTCAATTTAGTTTTGTTGTTAAGTAACAGCAGATCTTACACAAATATTTCTAGTACTGGGTTCTGCTTTAACTGCCCTGACAAAGTATTTGCAAAGCAGCAGCCGATTCCTTCACAAATGATGTACATAAACAAATCAGCACTAATTACTTTTGTAAATTTACAGCTACATTACATAAATGCCTACAAGGACCTAACAGTGCCAGTGCCTGCTGCTCACAGGGGACCTTGCACACATCTGCAGCTTCACGGAGTTGCTGTTCATTTAGTTTTGTTATCCATAAGCATCAATTCAAGTAGTTATTAATAATAATTCTATTAAGCAAAAAAAAAGCCATTGAAGCAGTTTTCAGGTGATGCCATTCCAAAATCACAAGTGCAAGCTTGGCTGGCTCAAACTTTCCACATTAGGAAATTGCAGTAATGTGAGAACAATAAAGGGTTCCTTCATTAGCTGTTGTAATCCCCAAGGATAAGACCTGCATTTTCCATATAGAAGCTTCCACATGGAAGAGTTCTAACATTTTAGCTTTTCTGATGATCCTTTAACAGACAAAAGATGTTAATGTTGCCACTAACAATTTGTTCCTACTTCCATTTCCTTTTTCTTTATCCAGTGGGAAATTTGAACTCACTTTTTTGGAGTTACTTCTAAAGAGTGGGAAGTGATGCAAGGCAAAATAAAATTTATCATAGCTTCATTACCAGTGTAGCTGTACCTACATAAACCACAGCAACTGATTTATAAAGGCTTTATCATCCCTCCTTTCCCAGTTGCATATAGGTTTACCTTTTGGAATGACCTCACACACCAGGTTACAAGAAAAAAACCTAAATGCTGCTGAATGCACCAATTCTTTGCTCCTTAAACTAAGGTCACTAAAAGGAAACTAGAAGATGAGAGTTATACCAGTAAATCCATCCAGCACTTGTAAATTTACAACTTTGTGGTCTGTTTAATGTTAAGAACTACTTTATAAGATGTCCTAATCTGTAGATCTCATTTGTAGAGGGATTTTTAGCCTACTTAAGTGAACACCACAAAGAGGAAGTTATTTTTAAAGAGCACTAAGAAGTGAGCAAATATATCCAGCAAGAGATACATTGTTGCTTAACTAAAGAATGAAAAATTATTAGTATGTTGACATTATGTTTTCTGCTAATGTTAAAAAAGACCACTAAGAGATGAAAACAGTAAGAATCAGAGTATAGCTATACTACTGCTGCTAAAGAAATTACTTTGGAAAAAAAGGCATCCCATTCAATGGAAGAGAACATTAACTCTTATCATATTGTGTCATCTCCCCAGACCCAGGGAAAAAAAAGTCTCCCTGCCAGGATGCCACAGGGAAAATTATTTTTCCTGAGGCAAAACCATCTTAGCTTTCTGAGGAGTTCGGCAAAAGCTGCCAGTTAGGCATCTAATCCTATCCATGACCCAAGATTCCATTTTAAAAAATAACTGAATTTAAGAAAACAAGGTAGAGGAATGATGAGTGACAATGGCAATAAATGGGCAACAATAATTAGCTGTCTCTTTGACCAGTTAGTGTATTTTGGAACTTCTATAAATGACATTTTTAAAGCCTTTGAGCAAAATAGTCAAGTGAGAATTTGATGCAGGTGCTGGCTAGAAAACATTCTGGCAGACAGAGATCAGTACACTTAGCTATGCTCTAAGGGCTCTTAGTATTTTGGTTTGGGTTTTTTTTTTAATTCCTTCTTATTGCATTGACTTCATGCAGTAAACTGATTTTAACAAATTTGTACTGAAGTACTTCCTGACACTGCTTTTACTTTGCTTACTCCACAGCTATGCATCCTACATCAAAAGACTGTCTCAACCACAGTAGGTCTTGAAATTCTGCAACCAGACCAAGCTCAATTCCAGTTACATCACAAGTGCATACAAGAACAGTAGTTTCCATTTCAATAACATTTTCCATATTCCTGTACATTTGATTAATTTTCTCAGTATCACTAAGGAAAAATAAGCTCATCAGCATTTTATAAGCAATGAAACCAAGCCAGAGACTGGGTAAGTGATACATGAAGGTCATGAGAAGGAGGTTCCATAACCACAGACTTCAGGCAGTGTCAAACCCAGCCTCCACATCACTTCTTTGGCCAATCCCATATACATATGGGCACCAAGTTCATTATGTGTAAACTGTTAAATACTTCATATGAGCAGAAAAGGGCATAAAAAGCTGCTTATTCAAGCAAGAGGTTCTGGTCTAAAACCAAAAATGTCGGCAAACATCAAAACACACAAGCTGCTTGAATTCATTTCACACAGTGTGCAGGAAGTCACTGTGCTATTCTAAGAAGTGATGGTACAAAAGAGAAAAAGCCACAAAAGAAGCACAACCAACATGCTGTAAGCAAGAAACACCAGAGTATGAAACAAGAAACCTCCCTGAAATAACACAATGCATACAATAAATAACACAATGTAAATAACATATTCCAATACAACAATGCTCTGACAACTCAGCTTTATGCCTCAAACATGACTCATTTCTCTTAATTAAGAAGCAACAATGGAGCTTTCATAAAAGAGGTAAGAAAATCTTCATCCAACTACTCAGTGCCACCGATAAATACTTTCAGAACTTTAATCAATGGTTAATTAGTAAATAGTATAACAAACACTAGTGCAGACTCTTAAAGAATCCTTCTGCTCCCATGACAAATCTAGTGCACACAGAATTTGCCCCTTCCAAAGTCTCATCCTGTTTACATCCATCACCTACACATCACTGACCACCTTTGGAACCAACAACAGATACAAATTAGTGAAAAACAGCTGATGTAGATGCTGAGAGATCTGACACAAAGATATGTATAAGCAATAAATGACACCCAATGCCTATTAAAACTTGCAATTTTGTTAATATTTTCACACAATCTGGGTTCCTACTCCTTGGCTGAAATCAATGCTTTCTGGAAGAAATTCCATTAACTTCACAGTAAGAAGAAATTTACTTCCAGCATCCCCCCCCTCCAGCTAAGGGCTTGTATTTGTTTTGTTAATTATTCAACTTCTGGAAGTGTGAAATTAGTTTCATTTACTTTCAAAGGTCTTCACTAACATTTACAGAGAGTAACTGCTATGACAAGAACACAAAAGCTCTGGACCAAGCTTATATATTTAAGCCTCAACTACCCTACATTTTCATTTGCATGTCCCATCATTCACAGCTACAACAAAGTCAATGAGGTTTCTTGAAAGATGGAGTATTCAAAAAAGGCCAAATAACACATAGCCTGTTTCTGTATTTCATTGAAGAACTCACCTATAATACAGAAAAGCAAAACCACAGAATTAAACTGTGGCCTTAAACAGGGATATTGTAATCCTAGCAATGCTCTGGACACTGTAATCACCAGGGTACCTACACAGCCAACAGCTTCACCTGCAGGAACACAACTTCTGTGCTAGCTAATGGGAATTCTTTAATAATGGGAAATCTTTAATAATCAGTTGCTTATCCACAAAATTGTAAAACTAAAGCATTATAAATTGGAAATTTATTTAGTAATATGCAGCTGATACAGAATAAACTTCACATTCACAACACCACCATAATGCCTTGTTCTCCTCTATCAGGTAGAGGAGGCACCCAGGCTGTAAAATGCCTCATCAGGTGAGTGCCCTGCATGTATTAAGGTCAAGTTTGGTCTAAACACAAGGATGACAAATCTACATTTCTTTACAGACATCATTCAGTACAGTGAAGTAATTTGGAAGGGAAAAATCTCAAATTATAACAGTTTTAAGAAGAAATACACAAAAAATTCATAAAGTGTTTGTAATCAACATACTAAAGAAAAACCAGACTAGTGGACTGTTGCTGTCTTCTGAATGACATTTTTAGAAAATCAAATCAAAAGTCAATTACATTCTCACAGTGAGTTAAAATTAAGTACACAGCATTAAGCACACAGCAACAGATATTTATATGTATGAAGTTACCTACAGTCAAGTTTGGAAATTAAATGCTTCAGCATCTTTGACGATTTTATGCAGATACATGCAGATACATACCCATCACTACCTAAGCATCTTTTAAAAAAACTGGGATAAGATAGTGCAAAGGAATATCTCTGGCAGCTAAGCTGTTTGTGTTCTAGGAAGGAGAGCTTTAAAAAGATTGTAGTTTGGTTTCCAGTTCTATCAAACATTCACTAAAGAAGCCAGATTACTGAGATAAATCAAGTGAATCCCTCCTCCATGAAGGGATTAAGCTCTTAGAGGCAAGCAAAACTCAAAGGGCAACCTCTGCCACAAGTGCAAAGCATACATATACAGTTTAAATACTGTATTCTATGTACAAAACCAGCAGATGAAAGTCTGAACATTTCCTAAGACAAAGTCAAATCATTTAAGTATTGGTTTCCTTGTGAACAGTGGTGAAAAATACCAGCTAGATTATTATAAACATTGTCTTGAGAATTAATAGATCAATTAAAACATAGATCTTTTAATCCAACTTATGGCTGATTTAGCAGATAAGACAGAAGAGAGTACAGAGGAAGTAAATAAAAAATCCTCCAATATAGAAGTAGATTTACATTTTATCCTGCAAATGTAGAATTGAGTGAATGAACTTTGCAAATTTACAGTTTTGGGGTTTTTTTCTGCTGGCTGATTTTTGTAGTCATCTAAATGAACAAGTTCAAGTAACTGTAAGTATCTTGGAAGTTACCACTAGAGATGTTCTGTCCTCATCCAGGTGGGATGACTTCACAAGAACTCTTGGTTCAGCTTCCTGTATGTTCCTGTTTGTAGCTTAACTCCCAAGAGTATTGCTCTGCAAGCTTAAATTCTCTGTTTTCTGCAGTTTTGTTCATCAGTAGAGCTGACACACTAATACTCTACTGACAAACACATTCACACACTTGTAAAACATAACATTACTTTTTTTGTAAAATACTCTTAGAGCATTAAGAAACACTTCTTGAGCTTCTATTTGCTGGGGGCTTTCCCTTCCTGGCTGCTTTCCATGCCCTGGAAAGGGAAAGGGGTGCAGGTGCAGAACAGAGTCAGCAGCTGTAAGCAGACACCCTTCAGCTGTCCCGATTACAGATTTACAGTGATAATGGAATGGTAGAAATAATAATAAAATTTTTTCCCTAAGAGATAAGAGGACCTAAGGGCTACCAAATGAACTGGGAAATCACTGCTATGCAGAGATAATTTTCTAAGATTATCATGGCATTATCACAGCATTCCAAGATTACCCTAGAGAAAACTAGTGAAACTTTTATGACAGATCATGATACACTTCTCTTTTATAAGATTCACCTGCTTATGTCTTCCTGCACTGTTCTGCACTGGAGTGGCCTTGGCTGACAGCCTGCATTGGGATGTACCCTTCCAATTGCACTCACCAGCACAAACAGTGCAGAACACACCTCCAAGAATTTCTGCATGTTGGTCACAAAGCAGGTTAGGAACACAAGCATGCATAATTACTTGCATTTTTCAGATAAGAATCTGATCAAGAGAGAAGTCCAATGATTCACTAAAGGGTACACAGAAAACTTAAGGCTCATGATGGAATAAATACAAGCCAAATAGACCATGCAACCACAAATATCTGAGTGAAACTTCTTATCTCTTTTTAACTACTTTCACCAGCTAAAATTAGAAAGTACCTACTAGAAAAATTTTAACAGTAAGCTTGTCTTTGTTTTTCTTGTTGCTAAGTTCTTGCTCAAGAAGTTATTTGATAATGCTTCTCCTGCTAAGATGGAGCTCATTTTAAAAAACAGAAAGCCTAGTACAAGAGGTTTCTTCAGAAGATACAGGCAGATACAGTTATCTATTATTTAATGAAAATCAGGTCAATGTATTGATAAAATTACCTTAACTTCACATGTGTCTCCTCTGACCTGCCTAAGGAAAAGGCATCATCTGAAAGAACTGGCTACAGCAAAAGGTGTATTATAGGATCCTCTGTCCATACTTGTTCAGGGGATTTTATAATCTTACACTGACTTGAACACTCAGATGTGGTATAAGGCAGTGCCTTGAACTGGTCTGTGACTAGGAAACCTTGTTAAGACACATATAGACAGAGAAGCTCTAGACTGGCTTGCCTGGAGAAGAAGTAGAGGCTTCTAAAATAAACATGCAAATCCATCTCTCATGAATAACTTCATTATCATTTAATTCAACCACCAAGAGAGATGGATGGGACATTGCCCTCACAAGACCTGTCCCAATGCTGTGATGTACAGAGCCATACTGGTGTATTTATGTACAAATTTAATTTCCTGTTATGGTTGGTCACTTCCAGAGGCATAGCCAAAATGTAGCTGGCACTGCAGAAATTTATGGACTTTAAATATACAGCCATGCTAATTCAATGAAATCCTGAGCTGGCTTCCACTGGAGACTTCAGTAAGCACTGGACTATGTCAAGCACTCCCAGTGGATATTATCTGAGGATGAACGGGCCATCCTTTCCCTCTTCAGTAGAATAAATATAGGTAGATGACTTCAACCAAAAGTTTAACATAACTTAAAAAACCACAGCTCTCTGGCTCCAGGCCACACACAACACATTGTTTCCATGGTGCCTTCATTTTTCTTACAAATTATGTCTGCACAGTCCATATTATAGATTCAATATAAAACAGAGTTACCAATAATGATGCCTAAAACTTAATTTTAGAAAATGTATTGGATTATACAATATTTATCACTATAAAACTAATATCAGTTTTTATTTTGATCTCTAAATAAACCAAATTACAATAACTCATTACTTGTTTCGATTTCATTAGAAAAATCTTCTCTGCAAATCTTCATCAAAACAAGCACCATGTGTATTGCTTAATGGATATCCAGCCTCATAGCTGTCAATAGCTTCTGGCTAATTTCAGTTCACAAATGCTCCCATTTGCCATCCTGAAAATAAGCATATGTCAAGTCTGTAATTTAAACTAAATTCAAACTTCAATTGCCACTTTCTGTTATGGTGGAATATCATAAGTTACACAGCTATTCCTATCCAAACCAATTCTTGGAAATAGAAAAAGTGAATAGTAGGAAAGGGCACAGGAAGTCCTGCAGCTTTACCAAGAGCTCAGCAGCACACAGTTCATGTGTTCCTGTACAGGGCACACAGCCACCTGCACCTGGATTTCCCTTTCAGTCCCTTCTGCAGTACCTTCCTTTTGCCACAAAACCCATTGCACAGGGAGTATCAAGGCAACATGCAGCTGATTGCTTTTACATGTTCTTATTAAAAGAAGATCTAAATCTCACAAGTATAAAGAAAATCCAGACTAATGAAATCAAACTAACTCAAAGCTGTGAATCCACCTATGAATGCATGAATCTGCCAACAAAGCACCAACCATTAAGAGACCAGCTATAAACACTGACAGATCTGTGTGTTAATGCAAACATAAACAACCTCTGTTTCCCTGGAAAAAAATATAATTTGCAGATTTGATTTATACCTTCTACACAAACTCCATTTACTTAATGTCTCAAAATCCCTCTGCCCCTCTCTCCCCTCCCCACTCCATTTTGTCTGAAGATACTTTGCCTATGTTACACCTATTGCTGGAAGAGCAAGAGCTCCAGAAATTCTGCCAGAACACAATGCTCTGGTCGTGCTTTTATTTCATTATGAAGACTATATAATATCTTTAACATGGTATTCAGAAGGACTGTGTTTTTCTTTTTCATTTAGTTGATAATTTTTTAACATGCTGGCATACATTACTACTAAGTTTATCAATATATATGTACATTATTATGTACATTATTCATGCACACTACTATTTTTCTATACAACATAACTTTAGAGACCTGATGGCAACAGTATTTGTTTTCCTAAGGCTTGATTAGTTTAGCAAAGACAAAATTATTGTAGCCTAGCTTCCTAAACGGCATTATCCTTCTCTGATCCATATTTTTCAGTCTTTTTAGAGTAATAGATCCCATTTAAATAAAAGGTACTCTTTTCTCAGATATTCTTTACTTTTCATTTGTAAAAAGACCTTGTTTTATATTAAATACATAGCCCATTATAACTCCTAAGAGACAATCTGAACTCTGCATATAAAGAAAAAAGCACTTTTGGAAACCTAACACAGCCAGCATCACTTGATAATCTGCATATAGTCAAAGTTGTACTCAATTTGCCACATTTGCTAATTAGTATTTTTTCTTCCACATCCGATTTCTGAAAAGAAGGAAGCCCTATAAGGGAAAAACTTCCTTGAGATCAGTGGATTCGCTGCACTGTAGGAAAGGATGTGGTATCAAATTATGTCTTGGACATGAATTCAAATAGGAATAGACAAACAGATGCCAGTGAGTCACAGTAAGATCTTGTTATTGCTTGGACTAAACCACAAAAGAGTTTGTTTTAACCACCATATTTCATTTGAGGTATCTATAGACCAGCCTTGATTTCTAGAAACTGGATGAATACATACAAGAGAATGTTTTCTTATTCAGTTCCCAGTTGCACAGGTATGTTTTAAGACAGTTTGGTCTGTGTTTCCAAAGGTTTGGCAGATCTGTACAGGTAGATTTACATTGAAGATGTCAAAGTCATTACATATTTGCTATCTTCACCAAAATAATCCATGAGATTTATTGGAACAAATAGCCAAATTCTGAGAAGTTGATCACAGAAGAGTAACTGTTTTGCAAAACTACACAAGAAGGCTGAGATCGTTCTAGAATGCAGGGAAGGAAAAATGCAGCCTGACCAGCAGTTTACATGTTCTTCCAATAGAGCACTTGTAGGCCTTGTCTAATGAGAACTAGCGAGAGAATAACAAAGCCTTAAGAGCCTTAAGATACAGGACATTACTCCAAATAATGCCAATAGCAGACAGGGTGCAGTCTATGATAATGATATGATGGATTAATAATGGATTAAGAACAGTCACTGTATAATGAAGTTTGAATCCAGATGAGCACTGACCACCCTGCAACACAGCAATATCCAAAATCATAATTAATTCAAACGTATTGTACACATCTTACTGAGCAAGCTGAAGGCCTTTTATACTATGAACATGCAAGAGACCACAGTTTATAGAAGTAAGAAAAAACCAGATACAATATATATTTTAATTATCTTGACTCTGATAAACTGATGTAGAAGTAATCCTCTCTAAGCTTATAAAACTAGCTCCCCATACCTCATCAATCAAATAAAATTGAGTTTATAATTAAGTTTAATTAGGTCAAATAATGTTTCAGCTATATTGACTATTAAATACATAATAAATGACCACTTTGCACTAAAAGCAATTACAATTAATGAACTCTGAACTAGTGTATGCAAATGCAGCTTAAGTCGGGGTACCTTTTGTTTGCATTTTATAGTGGGATGTATTTTATTAACTTGCAAGTTGACAGATGAGCAGTAAGACATCTCCAGTTCACCCAACAGTAAGTGACTGTTTGGACCTTATTTTCAGTAATGATAACTGTTCTATATAACAACAATAAACAGCTCTTCTGAAGTTTTACCTTCTGTATGAAAGTGTTTCATGCATCTAGTTCATCATGTATGTGTTATACGTTCCTTTTCCTGAATACAACAACAGCAACTTCCACGAGTTTACAACAAATTTGCATACAACCAGTTGCAGAGGAGAACTGCACACGGTTACCCTGATTCTTTTTGAACAGAATTTTGCTCAAGTAACTGTAATTTTACTCTGAAAAGTTCAAGTTTTATATTAGGTTTTTACTAGCTTTTTGCTCTGGATACTTCCTGAGTTACTTATGATTTTACAGAGACTTTTGAGGCTCATGGTATCATTACCATGACAAGATTTCAACTACTTTGCAATAGCCATTAAAAATGCATTGCTTTTAACTACCTTGTTGAGTGCTCTATGCAATAATCCCCAGATAACAGGGTTTGTTGCTCAGCATGATACATTAACTGTATTTAACAGTTACAGAATACAGCTGAAGAATTGTCTGCCTGTCCCAGAGCAAGGAGAACAGCCCTCCCATGCTGCACAAGGCTTGTGAGAAAGCTGCACAGAATACAGACCCATGTTTCAAATCCCAGGTATGGGGAAAGAACAAAAGTCACAGCAACAAACAGGAGCAAAAGCACAGACAAATAATGCAGAAGCTGCTCAGATTTTAACTAGGGAGAGACTGTTTGCAACAGGAGGAATACAGAGCAGAGCTCATGGGGGAGGCAGTGTTAAGTACAAAAAATACTTAGCCCTCTATGATCTTTCAAGCTGTCTCAGTTCTTCTGCCCCATTTCCCCAAGCTTTAAATGGATAGGTATAAAATCTGAAGTTTATGTAAACCATGTTAATGACATCATGACTGTAAATCAATATGCATGTGCAAATCCAGAACCTACCACTGCTGTAAGAGCACAAGCATGAAACACCACTGGCTGAGTTAACTGCACAGACTGAAGTCCATGGACTGAGTTAAGCTCCCAGTGGAGGCCAACATGAACAAAGCCATGTCACATAACAGGCACATTTCCCTTTAAACACAAACTTCCGACTGCAGTGGCCCTGTATGTTCATGCACCCAGCCCTCACAGTCAGCTGGCCACATCTGTCACAAGTTATCACAAACTATTTGACATTGAGGGGATTTGCAAATCCAGTTCTTTAAGCTGGCAATAAATGAGCCAAGTCAGTTTAATAAGCCAGTTTATCAACTCCTGAAGCATCAACACCAGTCCAGATCACTAAACAAATACAAAGATTATTTAACATGCTCAGGTTACCAGTCCCTGTCCTGAGTCAGCAAAGCTCCAAGCAGTGTTTCCTGTGAAAAGAAATTCTGTCTGTATGACTGATTCCCATGGAAAAGACAGGTATGTCTGGCAATGGTCAGTCACAGAAAGAAATTTAAAATCTATTTTTATAAAAAGATTGTAGACAGATGATGATGTAATTGGCAGGAGACCCATACGGATGTTGCTTTCTAAGGTATGAAGCAATCCAGTAATTAAATAGTTAAAACCCTCTGTCTTTGCCATCCCCCACTCTCTCCTGGACAAAGGTGGCCAACAGATACATTTACACAAATTGGAAACGTTAGACAGTAAAGATGGCCAGATCTTTGCATTGCCAAGTACAAAAAGAAGCACATCCCTGAGGTGATGCCTGTGAAGGCAGCGCAGGGTGAATGCACCAGGTGTGTTTGACATCAGCAGCTAAGGGAGCTGGGAGAGCCAGCCAGGAGCCATCCACCTAATCCTGTCAACCAGACAGAGTGCTGCACAGGAGAGTCTAATGTACTTATGTGTTAAATACAGACAGTATTTAATACAAAATACCCAGTTTTATTACATAGCCTAAGAGATTTATTATCTGTAAAAATTTAATTATATATCCTTATCCCAGTTAAAATCTAAATTCATAATAGGGAACACACGCACTGAAGTTTTTATATTCTTAGCCACTGCCTTGGAAAATAAATGCATTAATTGAAGATATACATATAACAATTTGGCACATCTTTTCAAAGACATGAGAGTTGCTAGGCAAAGGAACACGAAGATTTAATTATTTAATCATGCTACAATTCAACTCCAATTAAGCATAGAGCCCTCATTAAGTAATTTCAAAATTGTCAATACTTGGAAGAAAATAAGGTATTGCACTGGGCCAACCAGAGACTCCTCAGAATGGCCATGACAGGCTAAGGATGGATCTCAGGCCAGCACCATTTCTGCAGCAATGGTAAAAGAGAGCTGTCCAGGGAAGTGTGTGAAAGCAGAGTAAACATCCAGTGACAGACATGTAGTTTACCCTCCCAGACTCAGAAATAAGCAAGTTCAGATGGATGCCTTCACTCAGTCTAATAGTTCTTGATGGAGTTTTCTTCCATAAATTTGCGCAATTTGTTTTTTGAACTCTGGCAAAACCTCTGGTATCCACAACACCCTGTGGCAGATCTGTGTCCCTGCACAGTGGGGAAATGGCATCACTTCTGCCTTGGTAGGAACCTACAAACAGCTTTTTTTTGTGCCCCTCATCACAAGAGAAGGAATAACCTTACACTGATGATATCTCATAGAGCTAATCTCTCACCATTTTTTCCCCAGGATATTGAATCTCAGTTTATTTTAGTTTCAGTATATTTGACTGTTTTTTAAATGGAAACTGTTCCAAACTTTTGGTTAGTCTAGATACTTCTCAGCACACCTGTCCCTTCAATCCCACCTCCATTTCTTGGGGAGTAAGTTATTCTGTACATGAAAAGTGGAGAACAACACAGAAAGGAAAGGTGACTTTGTGTAACACCTCCACAGCTGGTTTCTGTGAGGTATGAACTGATTATTTTTGACATTCTCCTTCTTTTTGAAATTTGCCCTCACGAACATGAGAAGAAAAGACAGCCAACTGTCTGCCTTGTAACAAAAATCTTGAATTATTTATAATGTCAGCTATGGCTCTCTAAAATCAAAACACAAGACACCAAAAGACACATCTCTGCCCAACATAAATAGCATTTAAGCATACCCAGAGAACAAAATGCCTCCACAGGTAAACATTCAGCCACGGGCTGCTGGATTCCAACCATCCCTTTTGGGCTGCAACATTCCACAGTGCAACTAGAAGACCCTGCAATATTTTCTAATGACATGAGACATTTGGTATTTAATCTAGATGCACACTCAGCACTGTATTTATTATTACTCATCAGCAAAATATGATGTGAAAGGAAAAACAGAAGTTTATTTGCCATGTCCAGAAGGCGCACCACGGTGATAGTCCTCTTTTACTGGGGGGATTATTATCTCATTGACAGGAACACAAGTCATGAGAAAACGTGTAACTCTTCCTGCCCAACTTGTTTTAATGTCAACAGCATCAGGGTTTGATGGGCACACTTGAACCATCACCTAAAGCTAAAAAACCTGAGGATGTTGTTCTGAAGTCTCATGCCAGGCTCATTTTCTAAACCAAAGGCACCTTCTCTCTCCAAGTAAGATACCATGACAGTTTAAATCTCACAGCCAGAGGCAAATTAGACTTTGCAGCAACTACTGTCAGTGGTGAGGGCACACATGCTGAACAGGAAACTGGAGTACTGGAATTAGTTCAGGGCAAAGTAAGTTTCAAAGACTCAAGAGACAATAAAATCTTGGCTGTACAGCATAAGTTAATCAGCACTTCCTTGTAATAGAAAAAAGGGGTGACAGCCTTGAAGTTACCTCAAGCAAAAAGATAAATCAACTAGCCATTATATAAATTGTACATTTAAATAAACTGATCATTCTTCAAGATACAATGCATACCCTTTATATTCTCATGGGATAGTCCCCACCCTGTTGACCTGAGTGATTCTGACATGCCACAAGGAAAGAGTCAAACTTCAGCCATTCCTTTCTCACCACTTCTCTGACCACTGCTTTCTAATACAGACTCCAGCATACATTTAAATCTAAATAGTAAAGTTTTGCATTGAAGACAGTGGGAATAGTTTTCTTAACAGTCCTTCATGTATTTTATTGACAAAATCCCTCTAAAGCAGGGATTTATAAACCTTTAAAGAAAATCCAAATTCAATAGTTTTATTGGTCATTGTCTCATAAATCACCTCAGAAACATTTAGTTAATTGCTTTATCTTTTCTCCAATTCATGTTCATCTTGCCAATAATAATGGTTACACAGAAAAGGAGTATCAAGGAAACAACATTTTATAAATTTTAAGTAATAATTACATACTGCAAATGCAGGACATTGCTATTATTATTGCTGTATCTATTGCTCATCAGGAAACCACAAACCTCACTTTGCTCAGTGCTTTCTGCCTGTATTTCCATGGGGCCAATTCACAGGTAAGATCACATTAGATCACCCTCCTCCAGGAGTTCATCTATTAACAGAAACTGTACCTTTCAAGCAGTATTTAAACCTTCAGCTATTAGCCAAAACAGAAGCTATATTCATCCAAGTATTTCTACAGCAGTATAACAGCTTCTACACAAGAGAATTTTATCTGTCTTAATCGTAGAAGAATAAAATACACACTCTCTGCAAAAACACAAAAGTAGTTAAACCCAGCATTTTTCCATCTCAGATCAGA
The DNA here is from genome assembly GCA_013398175.1 of Climacteris rufus. Classification (NCBI taxonomy): domain Eukaryota; kingdom Metazoa; phylum Chordata; class Aves; order Passeriformes; family Climacteridae; genus Climacteris; species Climacteris rufus. The sequence continues at coordinate 1,570,048 of VZRZ01007072.1, forward strand.
GTTAAGCATCCAAAAAGCTATCAATTCATCCATCATAACAATAAATAGTCAACAATTTTGAATTTTTCCCGAAGAACCACAATTCCTTTAAAACTCCTTTAAAGGAATAATAATTCCTTTGAAGTTGGGCCCAATGTAAGGTCTAATGGGATTAACCAACTTTAAAGTATTAGCTCACAGACAAGGTCAGGCTACTGTGGGTTTATGATTTCCAGAATAGTGCTGGATTCTACCCAGTTCACTTGAAGTGCCTGCAAGAGCCAGCAAGAGCATTTGTCTGCAGCCATCCAGGCAGGTGAGCCCTTAAATGTAATTAATTCTTCAAAGAACAGGTAGACTTCAAACCAAAATTAACATCTGGTCATTAAAGAAACCACAGCACTAGGTTTGACACCTGCTAAAAAATAAAACTGTTAAAACAAGCAGTGTTTATTCTCTATTTTTCCCATTACTTTTTCTGTCTGTACTATATGAGATGTCTCCAAAACTGCTTCAACAGCTGACAGTTGTTTATAAACAAAACACTGAAAATATTGATGAAAACACTGAACACAAGGAATGGTACATTTTCCTATATCTATTTTAGTTCCATGGATTTGAAACGAGAACTACAAGTGTACATTTATCTCACAAGTTTACAGGAAAAACAACACACATTGCAATTTACTGCATAATTACCCTCATTAATACTTTGGTTTGACATCCAGCATAATCAACAGAAAGAGTTTGCTTTATATAGCTTGCATTAACCACCACTGACAACTGAAATGAAATTGCTCATACACCCATGCAACAGTGTAAAAGGTCTGGATTTAAATCCTGCATTCACACAGCCCTTTCATGCTGATAATTATTTACAAGTAAGAGACTCATTGCTTCACAATAAACTATCATTATGACTTCATTTTTCTTTTATAAGTTTTATTACAGTAAATTACAGCAGTAATATAACAAATCTATTTTTTTCATTATAAGCAGAACAAGTTATTCATGTTATGTATGGAAACAAGACAGCTGAGAAGATGGAACAGGTTTATTTCAGAATATCCCTACCAGCCATATTTTAGTTTCAGGGGGTGGGGAAGGAAAACAAAAAAGAAAATGAAACTACTCACACTTGTATCCAGGCTGCAGATACTGATTGTGTCTTCATCTTGAGTACTCTGTTTCCGTTTTTTCTATAAAACAAAATGGAAAGAAAAGCTAAGTTTTGATGACTAGTACCAACTACCATTGGCTTGATCCTGAAACAAGTATACGTAATGAAGTCATACACATAAATATATGTGTATATAATTATTTTCTCTCATCATCATTATAATCACCATGTATGTGAATGTAAACTCTATTTTCACAAGTTGAAAAGCTATCTATTAGCACATTAGTGAATTAAATGCTGTTCCTTTCTCTGCTCAGTTAGGGTCACTTCAATTCTATGTTGTAAATTGTATTCTGGCACTTAATATGAACTTTTGTAACTGTTGAGACTGTCCAGGAGGAGGAGTTCATATTTTGTGTTGAAAGCCTATACTTAAGATTTTTCAAAGCATACCTTCAGCAATCAAGTGCTATCCCCTGACAGTCAGTACTGTGAGGATAAAAGGTGAAAGGTACTGCAGGAATTACATTAACATATATTAGGCTTTCAGTATCCATGTCAGTGATTGCATTCTGCTCTACATTCAGGTTTTGGGTGGCAAACCCTCCCTCATGTCATTTCACAGGTTCACCACAAGATTAATCTTCATGCACCTAAATAAGTATGAAATTTCATTTAACAGAGCTCTGCATTTTCTGTCAGGTCAGGAAGATTCAGGAAACAAGAGAAGTCACAGAATACATGATTCTTATTTATCCAGCTGTGTTGTCTTCCACTGTCAACCAGAGATAAGCAGTAACACATAATCAGAGCTGGGATTTAGTTTCCAGTCTACAGAAGTCAAAGATGAGCAATTTAGAGAGCAAACAACCCCAGACAGATGCCATACAGAGTTCATACCTCATGAGATGACCAAAGCTCAGCTAAAAAGCAGAAGCTGCACACAATGTATTTTTAAAATTATTTTATATACACATATATGAGAGAGATATATAGATATAGATATATAAACCTGTATCCCCCTCCCCAGTACCCATGCTCCCAGCTCTTGTGAAGCCTGGAGGTTTTATTTCATCAAGCCAGTGAAACAACTTTGAATTCACTAGGTCAAGCATATGGTTTCTGAGAATTGTTTCTTTGATGAAAAATGATAAAGGCTATTTATCACAAAATCCAGATGTTTTGATTTTCTACTGGTTTAAAATAAAACTCTAGGTGTTGAAACCTTTTATATTTACTCACTAGTTTTCAGCAGATCTTTGGCTCATTCAAATACGATTTCGCTTTTTTCAGGAAATAAATTCGGATACTTTTTTTTACAACAATTTCAAAGTCAGCAACAGCTGTGTTTTAACATCATTATTATCCAGAAACTGGACCATAAGTTCTGTCACCACATTACACAGTGAGAAGTGTTTTATGAAAAGTAATCCTTCACTCTCAGACTAAGCACAAGCAAATTCCCTTCACCATTACAGAATAGATCTTTAGCAACAAGTTGAAGGACTGACCAGAACACAGAAATTTCTGGAGCAGACCACTCTGAGCAGTGAACAGAAATATCTGAAGTAATACTGACTATGTTTGCCTATCCTGTATCAGTCTTCTGTAAGGCTGGGTTTTTTCCCCACAGGATAAACTAACCTGAATTACTATTCTAGGGTCAGCCAAAGTGAATTCATTGTGAAAAACACAAAACAGGGATATCTGTCCGGTCAGTACCTTGCCCAGAGGGTAACATTTCCTAAGATTCTAGTGAACATGTTCCAGTATATTCTTCAAACCTAATTAGCCTTCTGGAGACACAAATACATCCTTTAGTGGCACTCAAAAGATGATACATTGATTCTGCTTGAGTCTACACCGAGTCTTTACTTCACAAAAAATATAAAACCACAAGGTACCAGTCCTCCCACACAGAACACAGATTAAATAAAAACGAAAGGTGTTTAGATTTGGAATACAGCTTTGTATAGAAGGATAAATTAAAATGGTGCATGGATCTGAGCCTATACTAACCAATGATTCTATACAGATGGACAGGATCAACTGCATTCACAGGCTGGGTTGGTGTTGCTTTAAGTCTGACATCTTAGACCCGATTTCATTGCTAATGGAGTGTGACAAATGCCCACACACACAACAAATAGGTAGCTCCTTTGTTAAACAACCAATTAAACGATTCTTACTGCAGTCACATGGCTACAGATTAACACAGAAGGTGGCATTTCCAACATAGGCCAACTCTAATGCAAGTAGATTGAGACTATAAATCAGATAATATGAAGTACAAGTGTACTAGGCAAGGCCAGAGGAATAAACTGAACTTGAATGAGGCAGGACATGGTTTTATTGCAGAGGGAAAGTTATACAACTGCTACATTCAAAGTGGGTACTTTCATATAGAAATTGTGAAATGTTAACCACTGCAGGGAAGATTAATGTTTTAATTTTTTCTGAGAGTTTCAAGGGCTATTACCATTGTATAAGAGGGAGGCAAAACACCACAGGGAAAAAAAAAAATCCAATAATTGAGCTACCAGATCACAGATAAATTTCTTTGCCCATAATAAGTGGATTAGAATGAAAGATTGCAGTGGATATTGTGCAGGGAGCATAAGGTGCTCATTAAATTAATCCCTGCTCTTTGTGAAGAACTTTTCCCCAAAGGAGTTACAAGTCCTGTCTCAGTTGCTACAGCACAACACAGCTGACCCCTGAATCTGCCACATCCCAGAAAATCACCTCTTAGGTGCTGCTCTCCATTTTATGCTTTAAATCACACAGCACATAAAGCGACACAAACTCGACTCCCTTCGATCACGACGATGTCGCGTGTGCTGCTCTCACAAGGGCCCCGGAAGGACGGGAGGGTGGAAGGGCGGCTCAGCCTCAGGCCAGGCCCGGGGCAGCGCTGGTGAGGAAGCCCCTCAGGATCCCACCCAGGGCAGGCAGGGCTCCATCCTCACCCAGCCACGCTCCTCCCCATCCCCAGGGCGCGTTGCCACGAGGACGGGCCACGAGGACGGGCCACGAGGATGGGCACGAGGATGGGCCACGACGACGGGCCACGACGACGGGCCACGAGGATGTGCCACGAGGATGGGCCACGAGGATGTGCCACGAGGATGGGCCACGAGGACGCGCCACGAGGATGGGCCACGGGGACGCGCCACGAGGACGCGCCACGAGGATGGGCCACGAGGACGCACCACGGGGACGGGCCACGAGGACGCGCCACGAGGATGGGCCACTGCAGCGTCGTGTGACACGCAGAGCACAGGACGCTGCGCCAGCCGCACCCGCGCTGCGAGCGGTGCGCGAACGGCAGCTGCTCTCTCACTGCAGAGTATTTCTTCAGTAGAATCTGTATGTACGTGAATCAAGCTGAAGAACGTTAGGAAGCTGTTTGCCTTGTTGGGAAAAGAGAATTGCCTCAATAACTCCCCTTTTTTTTACACAGCACTTGAAGACCTCCAGAAATGGGTGCACATCTGCGTGTAAAAGTAGCAAGTGTATGTTCTGATGAAAAACGTGTCTGACTGACCACACAGGTGCATTACATGCATCTGAACTTGGACCTCTAGACTGCAAAAGCTTCTTTTATCACGATTTGGAATCCTTAAGTTCATGATATTGTTGCCTAAAAGGCTGTGGCTACATTCGTAGTCACAGAGACACTTCTTGGTCTTAACATAGCAGGAAAGAGTTCCTTTCCATAATGATCTCACAGGAGATGAGAAGCTAAGATATCCAATTATATATTAAAGTAATGACTTAATTAAAAGAATTAGAGCAATAAGACATTGTTATAGGAAGGCTGGATTAACACAGTCTCCAGCACAGGGTTTTAATTATCTATACCACAGATTTATACTTTACCACCTGGGAGATGAAATGCAAAGATGCACAAAAATAGCTTGAAAAAATCCATCCTGGATGGGGAGGGAAACGCTTTTCAGAAGAATTGCAGACTTTTATTAAATAATCTGTTCATTGTAAATGCTTAGAAATGTGTCTGCATACAGACTGGTATCAAAATAAATAACAGTTCAAGACAATGTATTTGCATAGGCACATCATACCCTTAGACCTTCTTAGTCACAGACAGATTAATTTCAAAACCACACGCTAAACAACATTAAGTCTTTTTTTGATACAGAAATCCATTTAACAAGTGAGGATCTATCAATTCTAATGAAATAGACTTTTCCCACACCCCCAAAACAAAAAGTCCGAAACAAGGAAAAATTAGTCTGTATTTCAGATTGTTTTCATATGAAAATATTTTTTTTTTAATCTTGCCAGAACATACATGTGAACACACTTCAACACGGCTAACTGGAAGAAAATAACATTGCAAATAATGGAGTTATATGATTTAAATAAATGTAAGTATGTAGAAGTGCATATATACACACATACACACACATATATAAATATATATACACATATGAAATTTGCAGTAAGACAGAAAAGGGAGAACCATTTAGCTAACAAAGATTTGTATAATTTTTCTGTTGAAAAAGAGGCAGGAAATTCACTGCTCTGAGCTTTATGCTCCACTCCAGTTTATGGCACACTTTTATCAGGGACAATATCTGTATCAGACGGAGTTAAAAAACAAAACCAACGGAAGAAAAACAATTTGAAGAGATCAGATAGGGCAAAAATAAAATCAAAAGGGATTAATGTGGAAGGAGGGGAGAAAACTGATCAAATACTTAATAAAAAGTCAAACATCACAGGCCAGGTTTAAGCCACACTCCAAAGGGTGGATTATGTCTGCATGAAAAGCAGCATTATTACAAGGTTGGTTTTTTTTAATTTTGGAAAGGAATCAGTATCTCCTGAGCCAGCTGAGAACACTCTCAATCTAAAGGAACCTTCCCATCTAGAATGTGATGATGGTCTCATGCCCTAGGAATCACAGTTGGTGTTCAAGCAGCTGGGAAGAGGCAGGAGCATAACATCATTTTATTTATAGAAAGACATCAAATCACACAATAATCCAGACTTTCATGTGAATTTCTAGTCACACTGGTTTTACACAACATTCTTTAAAAATAAAAATCCAGTTAGCTAATAAATTCTCTTGATCTGTAAATACTTTTTAATCAGCAACATCCACACATATATACTCAAACACAGATGTGCACTTCTAAGCACCTTTCTAATTCTTAAATCCCTTACATGTACAGAAGCTGATAAGTTCAAAAGAACATTCAGACGCTACAATTCTCATTTTTTTCTCTGTAGTTTGTCAGTGTATCCAACCAATATGCTGATCTCTCTCTTAAAAAAACCCTGAAAAGTACCTCTTGCCAAGACCCTGTGTATTCTTTTAATGACTGTAAAAATTCCATCTGCTAAAATTCCATCCTGTGTTATAAGATCCATTTCAAGTTTTCACTGTTTGCATTTCAAATCACATTCAAATTATCTCAGAGTTATCAAGCTCCCAGTTAGTTACACCACAGAGTATGGAGGAGTCAGAGCCAGAACAGAGTCCAGTGATGAGGCACAACTAGTACAAAACAGGTGTTTAAAGGAGTGCAAGAAGGGAGATAGGATGAAAGAAATTATGACAAACTGGACTGCAAGAGAAGTAGACAATATTTCAATTATCCTGGCTAATTCAAAATGTTTCCAAAAGTTTCACAGATGACACAGCCAGCAAAGAGAAAAGTTAAAACATTTCAGTTTAGTCTTCCTAATATAAGAAAAAGAACTTCTGACTAAAAACTTCAGCATTTTTCTCACCTGCTGTTATTACTCAGTTAATGAAATATGCCTTGGAACCAGCTTAATTGCTAGGCAAGAGATTAATAACCTTCTGTTAAGGTTAGTTAAATAATCACTAATTTAGTATTTCCTGGCACAGGTGGTGGGCTCTAACCCCACCAAGCAGGGTTCAGAAGTGAACTAGAAGAGGCAGCAGTGGTGTTGCATTACCCAGCTTCGAGCCAGAATGCTGCTGATAGTGAAAAAAGAGTAAGCTTCATGCAGGATTACACACGTTCCATCACATCATGCTCCTGCTGCTCTGACATTCAAGTGTCTAAAATGAAATAAAGGCAGAGATGCCAAAAAAAAAGCCAAACAAACAAAAACAAAGAACTTGACCCTGTCTGATACAATGCACAGTTCTAGAAACTCCGCATAGCAGCAGAATGTGTCATATCAATTGCACAAACAGCTCTCTGCAATCCCCAGCAAGAAATATCTGCATTTCCTGTTCAATATGTGGCCTGGTTCCGAGATAACCAATTACAATTTCTCAAACAAGTGATAATTCATTCCCTAGAGTTTTAGCACTTTCTTCCACTTTTAAAGGTCAGCCCTCTTTTCACTTCACCACAGCCTGTCACTCACCTTCATGCCAATACCAGGGACCTCCCTGTTCATCTCCCACTTCCGTGGCTGTACCACTGACAAAGAGTTTGAAGGATGGGGACATAAAAACGTCCAAAAGCAAGTTTTCCCAGAGCATCATGCTTTTCTTAGCTAAAAGATGCATCATACATGCTTTTGAAGACCATAATTTCAGAACAGTGAATTCTAACACAAAATATATTTTTAAAGAACAGACCCTGTTAGGCTGCATTTCAGTATCACAGGTCTTTATGTTATATTGGCAAAAGGACCTTGTAATAAAAAATTCCTTAGTTTTATAATAAAACTGATTTCCGTGTATATTTCTGCTGCCCTCTACTGTTCGGAATACCCGATACATTCCAGGTTTCATTTTCTCAAGAGTGACACAAAAACCTAACATGAACTTTACTGCTTTTAAGGGAGAAACAGCCAGGGATGACCCCACAGCACAGTGTGCACCGAGCCTGGGCACAGCATGGATGGTCCAGCAGACATTCACTGGCAGGAGCCCTGGACACCTGTGGTAGGAACAACTTTCTCCTGATACTCCAAAGAAAACAAACAAATGAAGAAACAAACTCTCTAACTCTGTTACAGCACAACAAAAACTGAAAGGGAGGTGAGGTCATTTCTGCCACTTAAGATTTTGCCACTGAAACTATTTAAACACTTTCAGGAGTCACCACATCTCTGCCCGGCAAAATGGCAGCTCCTTGTCAGCCTCCCCTCGCCACAGCCAGCGGGCTCTGCTTCTGCACCGCTCCTGGGGATGGAGTGGAGATTTTCCAGTCAATGTAATGTAAAACGAACACTGAGTGAACAATGAAATGAAAGTTATATTCAATGTGTTTAACATTAACAACAGGAAATGGGTGTGCATGTACGGGATGCTGTAAGGACAAGGATTAGCACAGCTTTGTTTGAGAACTGGTATTTATTCTGTCTTTATTTAACCTTCTTCCTTCCCCTTTTTGGAAGACAGGGGAGAGGACCAGTAACTGGAATCTAGAGGAGTTAATACACAAACTTTTTCACAGCTTACTATAAAGTCCAAATCAAACTCAGCTAAATAAGTTACGTTTATTTCTTTTTCCATAGGACTTTTGTTATATGAAAATCCTTTCACAGTCAAAACTTGAAGACTGCTACATAAATTATGCTTTTAATTAACACAATCAATATCTAATGATTCTAAATTCACCTAGTATATAAATAAAAATGAAGATGCAATTTGAAAGAGTCCATGCACAATTTAGATTCATCTTCTGTTCTTCTCTCAAAACATTTTTCAGCTGGGATCTGTCAGATCCAGTTCTTTATGTCCCCAAGTAATATAATCAGTCAGCAAACAAACAACCCCTGGGTTCCTTAGTCTTTGGCAAAATGAGGAGATGAAATTGCAGCTCCTGGCCTTGTATGTTTGTGTTGAGGGAGTTGGCATATGCCTCGTTCTAAAAGCAAGAGTAACCAAAGTTGGGGTGTTTTGATGCTCTTAACTCTTTCATTAAAAGTTTTGTGCACTTGCAGAGCACACAGATTCTTGAACACAGAGTCACAGAATCCCTTAGGTTAGAAAAACCCTCAAAGATCACCAAGTCCAACCATTAACCTGGCACTGCCAAACCACCACTGACCCATGTCCCTCAGTGCCACAACTACACAGCTTTCAAACACCTCCAGGGATAGTGATTCCACCACTGACCTCAGCAGCTCTTTCCAGTCCTTGACAGTGCTTTTGGTGAAGAAATTTTCCTTAATATCCAATCTAAACCTCCACAGATGCAACTTGAGGCTGTTTCTTCTTGTCCTGTCACTTGTTACCCTGGAGAAGAGAGCGACCCCCACCTGGCCACAACCTCCTATCAGGTGTTGTAGAGCCATAAGGTTTCCAAATCCCTGATTTACCTTGTCCCACAGGCCCCCACCTCGATCACATATTTCTAAGATCTTCAAAGTACAGTTTTAGTCAACATATACACAAATATTTAGAAATAACTTGGCTTCCTAAATGAGAGGACACTCTCTAGTTTTCCAGCAAGTGAAAGGATGCTGTAAACTGGGGCCAGAGCTGCAAAATTTGAGATCACATCTGTCCACTGGTCTCCCTAATGGCTGCTCTCATTTACATATTAACAACCCCAAATCAAAACACAACATAAATCAATAAGAACAACCACATACTAAATGCTAACCACTGCAACATGTAAGACAGGTTGGAAAGTTTTTATAAAGCAAAGATTGAAATGACAGATTTTAATCTTATACCTTTTTCTACTCTTAGTGAGCATTACAACCAGAAAGCATTTATACCAAAAATATTTAACCTGAATCTCCCTTGCTGTGAAATCAGCCCACTTATTCCTGTGCTACCCTTGGCAAACACAGAGGACAGGTTCCCACTTTGTAATTGTTCACACACTCAGAGACAAATCTAGACTCATGCCTCACATCAAGTCTTGTTTTTCTATACACAAGATTCACCAAATCGTTTAAACTTCCTTCAAAGGCTGTATTTTCTACAGTTACTATCAATCTTGCTACTTTTCTGTACATACCTTTCCAAAATGCAGTGTCCATAACAGGACCCAGTTTTCCAGGTGATACCACATCCCCGTGCTGCAGAGCAGAATCATTCTGCAGTGTAAATACTGCAAGTGGGATGTGTTGCAGCTTTCACTTTGACAATGGAGAGACTAATGCATATTGCTACAAAGATTCCACTTGAAACCCTAGCATCAGCCAAAATCCTCATTTTCATGCTAGAAGACTAAGGCAGAGGTGTTTACATGGCTATGATAAAAAAGCAAAAGCAAGGATCTACACCCACCATCCTGCAGCAACAAACAGCCAATACAGAGAGAAAAATAAACCGTCCTCCATCCCATTGGGAATCTCAGAGTGTATTACCTTAACCTTCAGCAAATTTCTTTCCCTACAGAAGGAAGCATTCCTGCCAAGCAACAATTTGGTTTAATCAATACCCAATCTTACATCTTGGCATGCTTGGAAGAAATATCTGTGCAATTTCAACTTACACACAAACAATAAAAAGTTACATGATCCCGATTCACGCTTACCTGATGATGCACAAATAAGCAGCACCACACCATGAGTTACTTTGTATTGCGCTCAGATTTTAGGAGGTTTTTTAATTTTCAGTGTGAAAACTCTTGGCTACAAAGGAGTCCCCAAGTCTCTCCCCCAGTTTTCGGCAGGAACTCCTCCCCATGCAGCCGCACCGTTTGCTCTCGCTTCCTGTCATGCAGCGCTCTGCAAGTGTCAGAAGCTGAGTGATCTGAACTGTTGTGTCTATCTCTGCTGTGGTTCTTCTCTCACACACTGCTTCAAATAATATTTTAAACGCTGAAAAATGTTTTGCAAATAGCCAGTAAGTGAACAGCACTAGTATGTTGAAGGTAAAGGTGTCATTAATGTGTTTTTAAAATAACAGGTAGGTGTTTGGGAACTTTGAGACTCAGAAAATGAAATAAAGTCCATCTCCTACCTGGGCAATACTTAAACAGCAGCAATGGGCTCTAAACTCAAAGGCAGACAACTATCTCCAAATGTAGATATCTCAGCAAACAAAGCAGCTGTTAGATACTGGGCAGAACTTTTAAATACTTAGTTTACAGGTTTTTTTTTTTTTTTGTTAGTATTTGAAAAGTTAGGGGATCTGCAAAGGAGAAATTCTTAAATTAACAGAGGCATAATGGTCAGAACTCAGTACAGAGTGTTTTAGAACCAGCCCAGAATAAAGGAACAAAGGTGAGCATGGCAGAGCATCCAAATTTTGCATGTAAGGACAAGTGCAGACTTTGATTTTATCCCTATTAGTTCAATATAACTGAATAAAGAATTACACCTCACTCTTGATCTGTCCCTATCCTATTCAGTCTTTTGTGACTTGCTGACATCTACAAACACAGAGCTGGTTTTGCCAGTTGCAGAATTCTGCATACTTCCAGTGGGCAAGAATGTGAAGATAAATTTAAATTTGGGTAGCAAGATAACAGCAATTCAAACTTCATCTTTAAAGAAAACAAGTTTCAGTGAGCCGGTGCAATCTTTCTTCAGAGTAAGTAGTTTCTGCTGAGCTTGGAGGAAGAAGATGAAAGGTGAAACTGATACCAGTGAGCAAACAATTCCTTTAAGAAGAGGAGCACTGACATCTCTGCAGACAGAAAATGCTAACTGAAAAACCCTTCAGAAAGCAGACCTTATAGGCCAGGGCTTTAAAAAATTACTCAAAAAGTACATCCCTTTTGGGGAATTCTGTTGGTCTGTCTTCCCTGCCCAAAGATGAGATAAAACCCAATCTAGCCACCTTCTTTTGAGACCCTTCCATAAGAGCATAGTTTATTTTTCCAAGGAAATACATATAAATTCTATCTATAAGCCTGCAATTTTTTCAAAAATTCTTTACTTTCTCTTTATTAACTTGTCATCAAATCTAAGTTTATTTCTTAAACAATCTTTTACCCCATGCAGGAAACCCCAATCCTGTGCTATCAGAATTTTATAATACTTCACCCATTATCAAATATAGGAGTGCAATTTTTTCAAGTGTTACAATATTCATTGTTCTTTAATTGCACCAAAGATGAAGTTAGGCAGGTAGGCAGGCATTTTTCAATCTGATTTCCTGGTAACATCTGTATTTCCATATTCCACTTCCTGGAGATCACAAGATGTAAAAACTTTAACTTGCTATGCTTCTTTGTATTTGCACTTGCACTACTCCTTAGGCCACCTATAAGCACCTGCTCCAGCAGCCATCAGAATTTAAGAAGCCTAAAGGCAGATACCACAGATTTCAGCTTTGTGTCAGGCTTTCAAACATCAATTTAATAAACTGCATTTAAAACAGTCTGGCCCCCACCTGTATCAATCAACACAAATTAATGGGATGGCAAACCCAGCTTTCTAAGCTCTGAGGAAAGAAAACATTTCATTTGTGTTTTTTCCCTGCAGCTGCACATGAGTCACCTCCAAGGTACTCTGCACTTTGTTGACAGCAACATCAAGGGCATCCACCTGAAAAAAAGTGCAGCTTGAACTTACTTATACTGTAAACACCCACACAAGTACCAAGGAAGGAAATCTAAGATACCCTATCTAGATTCCAGACAGCAACTTCCTCAAAAGAACGAGGTCCAGAAATCAAAACTGACAAACTCAAAATATGTAAATGTATGAAAGCTGTTCCTTTGTTCCCTGGGCAGTTACAGCAGTGCTGCCCAGTCCAACAAAACATCAAATGCAACAAGACAGCACAGTGCACATAGGATCAAATAAATAGGCAGAAAAATCCACAAACTCTGACTAAATGGAATTAAGTTTTCCTATAGCTTTGGTTTTGAAGAACAGAGAATGAATACTGGCAATTCACAACTTAAATTTAAAAGAAATAATAAATAAATAAAATCTGTCAACATTGTGTCTCAGAAACTTTCCTGCCTCAGTATTCCCACTTGTAAAATACCCAAAGCACTACGGCTGCATAAGGCTGAAGCCTGTCAAATGTTTGCAACAAGCAGGACATAAGTCTTTATTCAGACAGTACAGAGACAGTTTCCATTTGCTGTGTCAAAATTCCAGCAAAATGTAAGCAAAGCTAACTAAAGAGATTCAGTGTTTCTTTCTTCTTCAGAGTTCTTAAAATAAAGAAATAAAACATAGGAAAATAAATACATAAAAACCCTTCTTTCAGGGCAGCATCCTACTGCTGCCACTAAGATTTTGAATGGCACCAAGGGGAACACACACATCTCAAGGGCTGTGAGGATGGACCTGGTTATTTCCAGGGGCTGGAAGAGATGCTCACTGGAAGCAAATTCCCTGCAAGATATCCAAATTCACCCATCCCATCTCCCACAGTACAAACAATTGAGTTTGTAGTTTCTCTATATCCTCTCAGAGATAAAGATCTGGAGAACTCTAAGATAATGCTTCCCAGAATGTGAAAAACATTGTCATGATATGCTGAAGACCTTTAGAAGAGAGTAATTTTTGGTTTTGCTTGTAGGACTGTGGCAGCCCAGAAGTGCCACACCAAAGTGCCCCAGCCCCTGCCCAGCTGAGGGCCCTGGGCAGCACTGCAGCTCTCTCCACCTCCTGCCAGCATCCCTGCAGTCAGGACACACAGTCCAAACTTTTTAGGACTGGTACAACTGCCCTCATTTCATGACTTTTCACAAGGCTACAGCTCTGCTTTGGAGTGGAAGTGTCCGAGAGGACACAGTGATTGTTGAAACTTAAGACTGCTACTGCTGAGGATATTTAAGGTTGTGAACAAGTGAAAACAGTGCTTGGAAAAGAAATAAGTTTTCCAAATTCAGTGGGGAGCCTGCTGGCACAGAGATAGATTGAAACTCTTTTCTCATTGTGCATTATGAGTGTTTTAAGAATGCTAAATTTAACTCTCTGAAAAGCTTTACAATTAACCACAATCTAGAAGGAGACAGCACCAGTGTACAATACTGGCATCAAGAACAATGCAATAAATATTTTTAAATGTGCATTTTACATATCTTTAGAACATTACCTCAAATCATGTTAGGATCATATTATAAGAACTGCTTTATATATCTTCCATTAGAATGGGATATCCCATTTCAAAACATGTAACAGAACCCAGGAATTACAAAGAGCTGTCATTATGAACAAAATTTAAAAGCTTCAACAGATCTGAATTTATTTTAAAAATTTAATTTAGTCTCATTAAAGAAATTCTACAGTATGTTATTACATATGCTTAGATTATAAATTCTTTAGAAAAAGAATAGTTTATTACTATGCGTATGTGACATCTAGCAAAATGGAGACCTAATTTTCTGGTTGCTACAGTAATAACAAGATTTGTTTCCAGGCTGCAATAAATAGAAGACACCATCATATTGTTCTTATTATTAATTTGTGTCGGATTTTAAACGATGGCCATAATTTCTAACTGTTGTGTACATTCTAACCACAGAATTAGCTTTCAAGAAGAATCTTGCCCTTACACTTAGAAATAATTAGGATTCATTCTACAACTGAGATGTTTGAGCAAATCTGGCTGTGAAAGCACCTGTGTGTTTGGTATGACCTGGAGTCCTCCTGCAGAAACCAACAAACCCACTCAAATTCTTCTTCCAGAAGATTTCTCAGACTGAGTGGCATCAAATTCAGCTGGAGAACAGTGTCACCCTGTTAACTATTGCAAGTTTCTGAAACAAAGTCATAGGAAATAGTAATTTCACATCACGTGTTCTCAAAGAGCAGCCACTGGTGGAGTGGGGGGAAACAAATACAAAGATATGGGCAGAGTTTGGTTTGAGTTAAACTGAACAGGGGTCAAGTTCATCTGCTGCTGAACAAAGAAAAGAACAGTAAATGACAGCAGGAGTACAAGGTAACACCCAGTCTATGATTAAAGACAGGAAATCTGCGCTGTAACAGAACATCCAACTTAGCCTAAGAGAATGACAATTGGACCTATCTGCTTTATCACATGCTGCTTCTAGCTCAGTATTGTTTGTATGTGCAAAATAGCTGGCATGAAGGGTTTATAGCATATATGGAATATTTCTACTATAAATAACAAACCACACCCGGAACAAAAATAAGCTTGTTACAAAGCATTTGCAAAGATCCATAAAATAAAACCCTACAATGTTGACAGAATGACTGTATGAAATATTTTTCGAAAAAAGAAATTCTTTCTGTGGAAAGATGAAATTATGCAAAATCCTTCCACCAAATGGGAGATATCACACTATTTTCATTATCAGAAAAATTCAAAGTATTAATTGAATAACTGAGCTTTGGTAAGCAGAATATCACCCTTTACAACAAAAGGCATGGGGGGAAAGTCTTGCAGATGTAAAAGTTTATGACGGTCTCTTCAAGAATGCCTCAGCCAAGTGTTCTATAAGGCTTTATCAGGGCCTCAATACTCTTACCCCAAGAAGCAGAGAATCTAAAGTGCATTTTCTAAAACTACCATGTAATTAACTTGAAAGCACCTCTGTAAACGAGGTGTCAGGTTTAATGGCATGTCCTTAACTCATAGATGACTTCAGATGTAAGAGGTGTGAACGTTTATTAAAACAGCTACTGAATGGAGTTAATGAAGTCAGTGCAAACTCCTAAGCAGCACAGCACTCTGCAGATGTACTCTGTAGATAGCACGAGCAATAACAGCTCATAAAACATGCACAGGTTTGTCTGCCTGAGTCCCAGACTA
This sequence comes from Climacteris rufus, assembly GCA_013398175.1. NCBI lineage: Eukaryota > Metazoa > Chordata > Aves > Passeriformes > Climacteridae > Climacteris > Climacteris rufus. The sequence goes on from VZRZ01007072.1 coordinate 1,585,755, forward strand.
TTGGAATCCTGGAATGTGGAAATCTAAAGGCCACCCAGCATCATTCTCCTTTGTAACAAATTTATAAACAACCCTCGATGTCTCTCCAGCACATGTTCGTGATTTGTGCCACACTACTGTATTCAAAGGATCTTGTAATTTACACTACCCATTGATCCTACAAAGAGATAGGGCCACTTATCACAGACCTAAGAACCAACCATGTTTTGCTGGAATTTCAAATAAAATATTCTAGTGTGACTAACCAAACATCACCCACTGTGGACAGAAGTTATGGTAATCAAACCATGCTGACTCAGCACATGAGTTTTCAATAATGCATTTTTTAATTCTTCAAATTGTCTAACAGGTCACCCTGAACAGGTTTTTGAATTCAGTGTATACATTAAGAATACAACAACTCTGATCTGTTTTGGAACTGCAGATGGAATTGACTGCTATCCAGTTACGCAAATGCCACACAATGAATTTCTGATAGCATCTCTATTTGTTTGCCAATACAAACTTTGCTGTTCCAAGAGAAATTAGTCCTGTGACTAATCAACAACAGTTCCAATGGTTTGTTCAAAAACAAAACCACTAACAAGCTACACTATTTAAAACTATGCCCATAGATTAAGCAGGGAGACATCAAGCCCGATTCTCTTACAAATAAAAATCAGTGTCCAGTGTGTTGATTTGCTACCATTTATAAGCTCGACTTCTCTGAACTACAGACTGTGTATCATGGAAGGACATGTGTAATGCTCCTGCTGCCTCTTACTATCAATGGTGTGAAGTAAAGTTTCTCTGCTCCTGCAATGCTCCCAAGAAAGAACTGCAAGAACAGACTTACACAACTGCTTCTTACCATCTCTAGTATCAGGTATCAGGGACATTCTGGACCAAGGAAAGTCAATGCTGGACAGCAGCACAACAGCAGCTCCACAGAGGCAGACTAAAAGCAAGTCTGAGCAGAGATAGGCAGCAAAAGAGAAGGGCTGAGACAATTAAAGTCTGAAACAGAAGAGGTTGAACCCACTGAAAGAAGACAGGAAGAGCTCTAAAAGGAGTGAGCAACACACAGGAATACATCATGCATTGGAAAGCAGAAAAGGAATATGGGATTCTTCTGTTCAGAGAGAAAGGAGGATGAGACAGGTCAGAGATCAAGCATGCACCTGGCATCTCTAACCTGCTGCAGGAGGTTAGAAGAAACAGAAGGAGTCTCTGCAGAGGGAGGAGCAGCAGCACCAGAGCAGCCAAGAAGAGCAGAGATCCCAGCTGGACTCCCCTGCTCACAGTCTGTCTGTGGCATGGGAAGGAACTCACTCCTGACTGCTAAGCCACAACAGGTACAATTACTCCACTCACAACTAAGCTGTGACTACACAAAGTAATCACACATAAAAACATCCAGTCCATGACACAGAGCAATCATCCTCCTTCAAGGCAGCTACTTAAATTGTGCATAAAAGTATACCGAAATAACAGAAAACTACATGTGTTTTTTAATGTATATGATAACTTGTGCTTTAAAACTATATTGGACATACAAAGAGATAATGGTCTTGAAGCACATTTGATCTAGAGACAGTAAAGCATAACAATGTTTCAACAAGAATAACTAAAGGCCTGTGTGATAGCACTTCTAGTAAGTTTCTGTTATAGGTAACATCACTGCTTAAACAAGTATCAGGGGAAACAGAAATTAAGTAAAACCAGGCAGAATACAGGAGAAATAGAGTCCTTTCAGTGGTAGTACACAGTCATATAATTTATGCAATTAATCATCAAGTTAAAGCCAAGAAGGAACTTCTTTCCTCACTTAGCAATTTTTCATGCACCCTGAAAGGAATAACTAAAGTCTGCCAGTCTGCACAAAAAGAAAAATGCTGGTTTGCAAATACTGTCTGAAAAGTGTGGAATTCTTCCCATTTGGCATGAAAGACCTTTTTCCCCACAAAGACACATGTAGTAAAATTGGCAAAGAAACCACTTGCATATCTAAAATTGACCTCCAGCATATGTAACACTTTTTTTATGTCAGGTTTCTCATAAATTAGATCAGCCTTCCTCACAGGTGACCACATCTGCAAGCTTGGTTAGTTAAATGCCTTTGCAAAACTAGAAAGGAAACTAAAGAGGAGGAAACAGGAAGAAGCCTAGTTGCAATAAATTCTCTTCAATCTTCAGGTAACTGCACACTAAACACATGCCTCAAACTATTTCAAGTACAAAACGTTGGTTTAGATTTCACTGTTTATTTTTAGCACTGAAGTTCTTCAGCCAAATTTGCTGGCGGGAGGAAACCATCATAATGGTTCAGATGTTTGCTTAAAGCATGCAGGAAATGATGCTCTCTTGGTGGAGCAATGAAGAGAGATACCACAGACAAGTGCAGACAAAACCACAATCCTCTTCAGCTCTCCCTACAGCTCCAATATTCTTCACTAATCAGGTAACTGCTTTTCTTTTGATTGTCTGGCAGCTTCTTCACAGTCACCTCTAGTGTCATCATAGCAACAGTGGGACCACTATGTACCACTGCTTCTGCAAACATGCCTGAATACATCATTAGAGTAAAAAACATTTTAAGACTTCCATTCATATATCTAAGTCTAGAAGTTTATCCTGCTGGCAAAAACAGAAAGTGGATGATTTTAAGGGAGCAGGAAAGGAGGTAGTTAAAGAAGTTGAAATCTCAAACTCTCAAGAGAGATTCTCAGTCCTCTTGAATTCAGAACTTCCTTATTTATAAGGCTGACTACTATTAGTACATAAACAGCACACAAGCATATAACTCAAGACTGTATCATAACTAGCAAAAAGCCACAGAAGTTTTAACTGTGACATCTTCTAATTGTGTGTGCATGACTGTACAAATGTAATCCTCATTTGATGGAACTGTTTCCACCCTGCACAGCAACATGACACCTTATTTCCATAGACACTGAGAGCAGCAGATTGACCTGCTCTCTCTTACTTATAAGCTCCAAACAGTGATGCTGAGGAAAGCCACTTGTCTGCACCAAGGTTTTAGGGAAGGGTGGCATGGAGATGAGAAGAAGAGTGAGTTAGTGGCAATCAGAAGGTAATGGAAAAATAGGATTAATACTAATCTCTGTGCCAAGATCTGTGCTGGTGATTTCCTTATAGTCATTATTGACCTGCCTATGAATAGCCCCATCCCATCAGATATTTGTGTTTCTTCTCCGTACCAAGTCCCAGCCACAAATTGCTCCCCACCCACATCATCTTACCATCCCAGGGTCAGTACTTGCAGAGGCTGAACTGATAAACCTGCAGTGTTCTATAGATTTCTGCCTCCTCTTTGAAATTCCATCTCTCTGCTTTCACACTCACTAGCTTTCCTTCATTTCTACACTTGATCCCTTTCTACTCTCTTTCTCACAATTCCTTCACAGCTCTTTGCTCTCCCCACCCAGACTATCCCTTTTTCCAAGTTGCAGCTTCCTCGTCTTTCTTCCTCCAATCCTATACCAAATATCTTCCTTTGCTTTATTCCTTTTCTATTTTAAGTACCACATCTAACACCTGATCTCCCATGTTCTGGTCTTCCCTCCAGTGAGAGATATTCTTATATTCACAGGTTCTGTGTTTCTTCCTCTGAAATGACAGTTCTCACTATAAATACTTTCCCTCTATAATGGTCTGTTTGCTGGACACCAGACTATGAAAATCTCTTCAAACCCCAAATTAACCTGATGCCTCCTGTACATACAGGAGGATCTTACAGTAGAAAGATTTCACTGCTCAGTAATTTTAAGTCTAAATTTCATCTCAACCAGGTTTGATTTATTTAATTTAAATAAATAAACTCCTTTCTCCCCACTGACAGCTAACCACTGTGCAAAATTCTGGAAGTCTGCTACCACTATCAAAAATGACAGAAACACAAGATGTAATCTTCACATGAAAATCCCCATTGAGAGAATTAAATGTGATCTCCAACCACAGGGCTCAAAAGCACTGCTCAAGATGGATATCAGCTTCTTCTGATCAATTTAAGTAAGGAAAAGACAAATGCAGAGGAGTTTCTTTGGTAAATGTGTAGCATCCGGGCCTTCCTTATCTTACCCTGAGGTTTACATTGGTGTGTGTTCAAGCTGCTTCACCACGTCCCTTTATCAGCACCACACACAGATATTTCTACTCAGTGAACTGACTGCCAAGTGAGGACAAGCAGATGACGTTGCAATTTTATGCTTAATCATTTTATTCTTTATTATTTTTTGTGACTGAAAATGATCCTGTACTATTGTCTGTAATATAGAAATAGTTTTACAAAACATAGCCATGAATAAGTCAGCTCCAGAGCTGTGTTTGTTATACTCAAGCACGGCTCTGCTCCACTGTCAACATTAACCTTTTCCTTTCTTAAAACCCATTAAGGTTTTAGTCCTGTTTGAGAAAAGACATCAAAGCTAGCCTATTATCTTTCACCATCTCTGTGAAAACCTGCGTGACTTCAAGTCTGCTTATTGGGCTTTTCAAAACACAATTTTTCCATCCATCAAAATACATTAACTGCTCACACAATGCAAACATCAAGAGACACTTAGCTCTCTCTTCTTTTCCAGTACTCAGATAAGTTTCCTTAAAAACAAGGTGGCAGCCAACTCCCACAGACCCTCATTTCTACAGGTGAAGGAAGCAGTTTGAAGAGCCATTAACTTGCTGCCTGTTTTCTCTAGTACTACTATTCCTATCTCATTTCAAGTTCTTAATTTCTCTTCTTAATTCTGAAGTTATTTTACTCCCCAGTTTTCTGTTCTTTGTGTACAGTTCACTCCACCTCACCAGGCAGGATCACAGACTCTGTGCTGCCACTGTTACCATCCCAGTCTTTACTTCAGTGAGCAACTGCTCTGAACTGGGGATCATTGTTTCTTCAGCTACAACTCGTACCTACAATACTATTTTCATTTCCACCTTCTTCCTCAATTACTTTTCCAGCATAGTTGAGAGAGAACTGGGAGAAACACTAAAGACAATTTTATTTTTAAACTGGTTCTGAAATGTATAATTAACCTACAGCTTACAGGTTGTTGGTATTTTCCCTATACTCTTGACCACACTGTTGTGAGGGAATTATTTTCTCAGTATCACTGACAACTTCACCCCTGGTGTAACACAAGCATTAGTGACAATAAAAAGCTTACAGTAAACAATAGTGGACTCACTATTTAAAACACCAAATTAGAATAGAAAGGTCAGAACCAGATATTGCAAAAAATATTTTTGTTTTAATGAAGTTTCCCATATTATGAGCAAAACAGACCAATAAACCTGTCAAAGCCATTTACCCTTTCAGCAAAGCATTTAAGTAATGTCTGTCTACTTAAATGTTTTGTTGGAAGAAGCTCAGAGAAAACAAATTTATATGCTCTCCCAAGTACAAGTCGGTCACATTACAGGTAATGGTAATTTACTGTTCATCATACCAAAAGAAGTTTGCAAGGCAGAAAAGCCCTTCCTTTCACCAAAAGATTACTCTGACTTAGCTACAACATGCAGTGACAACTTCCCCTAGACTGTATCCCAGGCTACAGCACTCACACATGTGGCAAACACACCACTGCCATTGGAACACCATCACCACACCAAGTTTTACACCAAATGGTGCAGGAGGCCCCACAGGTCATAGGGGACAGATGGGATAACATGACTCTCTGAACCTGCCTAAGAAGCTACCTCTGACACCTGAAGAGGGAAAGAATAAAAGCTCCTGCTACCACCAGCAAATATTAAGATTCTCAGTGTCACTTGCATTATTTTTCATGTATCTTTTCAGTCAGTTACTGTGGGAACACACAAGCTTCCATATTTCCTTGCTCAGCCAAGCAAATACAAGTAAGGCCTATTCCCTTCTGCCTTGTAAGAGACTCATGTAATTTTCACTACGATTTAACTGTACTTCTGCAAAATTCACAGATACAAACTTTCAAAAAGTAACTTTACAAATATCCATATTAAAGTGAAAGAGCACTTAAAACCCAGTATGTATCAGTTCAGTTTTCATTAGTTATTTTCAGATATGAAAACACACCCTGTATTTTTTAGTTTAAAGTAGGTTAATGTACAGTGTGATTATGTCCTGCACCCCTCATAATAATATAGCCAATCACATTAAAAAAACCCCAAAAAACTAGCATTTTTTAAAAGCCTTTTAGGAGGGTACAAAATTAAAAGTTCCAGTCTAATTGTTTTGCCATTATTTTAGTCCTCACAGATCATGGTTTAGCTACAAAGTTACACTGCAACAGAATGAAGAAGGAGGGAATTGTTAGAGTGTGAACAGAACAATACTAAACTTACCCCTCTGAAATTCCAGCCCTTGGTGGAAGGAAACAAGGAAAAATTATTCTGTTGCTGCTGTTTCGGCCTGCAAGATGGAACAAAGAGAAGTGTTTACATTTTCAGCTGCCATATTTTCTATATCAGTAAGAGAATGACAATAGAGGGAGAAAAAGACCACATGCTTCAAGCACTAAGACACCTTAGATTTCCTTGGCTGTACCTCTGACAGGTTTCTGTCTTCAGAGCAGTTACACATTTTAATTCAGTCTGAGTGCTAAGGGACATGGCAGCCTTACAAGCCTTCAGAGATGCCCTGACTTGATGTCTGACAGCACCTTATTCCTCCCACTGATTTTCAGCAGAGACAGCCCTGACCAAACAGTGTGTGAAGCTGCAGTTCTGCCCCGTGATGCAAGACTGTGCAGCTGGGCTGCGGGGGGACACCACAGAGCCTTTAATCCCGACAGTGAAGCGACACAAAGCTGCACAAAGCAAGTTAGCCAGACTCGTGTGACGCTAAAAACTAGAAGCTGAATTCTGTTTTTACTCCTTCCAAAAATCTTTCTCCTACCCTATAATTACCACTGTACAATTATTTCTGAAAAGTAACCACGCCACGGTCCACTTCACTCCTAATGAGTGCTTTTCACCAGTAAGATCTTCAATTACTTCACAAAGGTAGGCAAACATTGCTGAGATTTTACACACGAAGTCACATCAAAGCTCCAGTGACCTGCTGGAGCTGCCCAGACCAACAGAGAGTTTGGCAGCAGGACCCAAGTGCTGAGCACACTGCAGCTCCAACCATGCAATTAGACACATTACAGAAGCGACCACAAATAATAACAGGAACACAAAAACTTGGTTAAAAAGCAGCAAATTAAACGGCTGCTTGTCAAACCTCACCATCCAAAAACAACACAACTGATTTTGAAGTTAAAGCACTGAACTAAGACACAAGTTCTTCCTGCTGCTGAGAGTTCCTGAAGGACTCCAACACACCATGACCCAATTTCTTTTCTGTGGAGTCAGGATAGCAATAGTTTTCACTGGGGTTTATTCTGTCTTCTCTTTTTTGGCATATGGACATTTTTCTTATTATGTACATTAAAACACATCACAGAGCTGTGATCACAGTAAACATTTTTAGATGACAGCATAATGCAAAATATTATAGTCATGACATTGAAGTAATTTTTGTAACATCAAAGGGGAAGATGTAAATCTTCGCTGGTAAAACTCTACCAGCCTGCCTACCAAAAAATATGAAGTGCATTGGTAAAGTCATTAAAGACACAAGGCAGCACATGAGACAGACTTTAGTGTTAAGGACTGTCCCACTAATAAACCCTCCTACTACAGCTCTCCAAGTTAAAATATTATGAAACTGAATTTCTAACCTAAAAGCCTCACTGAAATGCTAAGTGCATTATAAAAAGAGAAAAATGTGATTAACAAGAGCAAGTTACACAGATTGTCCTGGCAGTATTTTGCACCTTTTTATTCACAGATGATCTCTCACTGGAACCAGTCAGGTTTTTGAGAAAGTACTCCAAGTTTTCTATAAAGCTGTACTCCTTAGTTACTTTTCAAAAAATGTATGTTAGAACTTACATTTCATCATTTTAATCTTGTATTTTAGTGCTGTTCATGCGTTTATTTTCCCATTTCGTGAAGAACTGCACTACTTCTACATTAATTAACATGAATATAGGGGAAACAAAAGACATTTCAACTTCAATAAAGCAAGTTTTATGACAGTTTGGTCAATATTTCAAGGGAAATGAAGACTTAGTTAAAAATTCTCTCTCCCCACAATCATTCTGTTATGAGAACTGAGAACTCCATAATAAGCAATACATTTGTCATATCATTCATTCAACCCAAGTCCATCCATAGAAGGATGACTAAGCAATTGTTATCATCAATCTGTAACTTTCCCATTCACTGACAGTAACCCAGGCTACACAAAAACAGTCAGACTTTATAAAGAGCAAACATATCAAATCTGCATTTTGCCAGTTTTCACAATAGGTATCCCTCTTCCCTCTTATCAGTCAAGAGCCTGATTTCATTTTGGTGAGAATGAATCTCCCTATCACACACAATGGCGTGCTAACTCTTTTCTTTAATACTACTGTGATGTTATTAAAGGGCCTTAAATGCAGCAGCCTAATGAAGCAAGGTAGTTTTACCAAAAGGAGTTAATTAAAAAGGCAGGGAAACATATGGAAGTCAGCATTCTTCCTCCATGACTTACTGACCTGATCTGATACAACCAGGGTATAATAATATTCTTCACAATTTTTTTTTCCACCCAGTGTGTGCAGCACTCTTCTAAAACCAGACAGAAGCATGAGACTCATTTACCACCCTTTGCACTACCTTAAGTAATTTCTTCCAAAACTTTCACTTTCATGCATCTGGCCTGACTATTACTTCCCTATTTTCTACTCTGGCAGGGGTATTAGAAGTCTGGAATACAGTGAATATTATCATCTGTTTTCCAAACAAGCACTTCATATAGACCATCTCAAACTTACCAAGATACTAAAACTGCAAAACTACTGTCCCACTATCTTCCTGAAAGATTGTTTCAGAAATTTCACTGTTCCCATAACTAGGAATGGTCTTGGTTAAATGTATTTGTAAATTGTTCATTATCACCATTCTGAACCAGCATTTTTCAGCTGAACACACCCTAAATCAAAATCAAATAACATACAAGTTCTGATTCTCAGCTGCACCTCAAGTAACAAAATACAATTCTATCAAAAGCAGGACCTCATTTACAGTTTCCAGTTTGGTCCTTCACTATCTTAAAGTTATTTTCATCTCTTGGTCTTCCCATCTGTCAACATCAGTGAGAACTGGAAAAGAAACAGAGTATCACGGATTTTTTCAAACATATTTTAAATAAATGTTTTGCTCTTTTTTATCTACAGGGCACTACTACTGTTACTTCAGAACATTCTGTTTACTGGATAAATCCTTTCTGAAGTGCAGCAGGATATGAGCTATTTAAAAACAGCCTGTCTGTATTATGAAACTATTAAAATACTGAACTGCTATTGGATATTTAAAATATAAAGCTGTCAAAGACTTCTATTTTTGAAACATCCAATAGATACTACACTTTGGTAGGAGGGATACTGGTTAAATAGTGTATTAGATGCACTTGGCTTGGAAATAAAATTAATTTACAAGACCAATAATAAAAGTAATCACTGGCATAAGTAAGTAGCATATAAAACAAGATAAAACATTAGCTTAAAGAAAAAAAGAGGAGACACTAATAAGCATTAAAAGTAATGAGCAGACCTGACTTTTAGAGGCACATAAATCTAAAATAAATTGCTCAGATACTATAGCAAGGCCTTTGCAAATGTCAAGGAGCCGGCCGGGATGGACCCTACAAGTGAACGCAGCGATGGGCACTGGAAATGCAGCACGGGGGCTTCCACAGCCTGGATCGTGCTGAGAAAAGGGAGCACAGAGGGAAAGAGAGGAGGGATTCCACCCTACAACTGCTTGCAACAAGAGTGTCCAAGCTCTAGTTTATAATGCTTGACCTTTCTTACACACGGATTTCTTTTCATTTAGCTAAAAGGCACCAAAGCATTTTCTCCTGAGCACCGCAGTGTTAAGAAGACTCAACGGTGGGGCCTCTTCAGAGGGAGTGGTGACCAAACCCTCCATCCGAGCTTGGTGTGAAGATCCCTATGGAAAGTTGACCTTGGGAATAAAAACCTTTCAGCCAAGTCCCTCCAGTGTGAGAAAAGTGCAGGGGCCTGTCCCTTGGAAAGGCAGCCCTGGAGAAATTGAACATTGAGCCCGTCCCTCTGTCTGAGTGTCAAGCTCCTCCTCCCATCAGCAGAAGTTTTAACTGTGCATCTTCCATTCCACCTTTAAGCTCCAGCCCTGGCAACATCAGCCAGGAAATGGCTTAGGAGCTCAGATGTATCTTAGATCCCTTGAAACATTTACCAGAGAATAACTGACTTGCTTACCTGCTGGTTCCTAGGGATCCTGCTGCTCAGTAAGAATAATTTAGAATTTTACTGAACCAAGTTTTTATTGCTGCAAGGACTTCTGACACTGATAACACCCTCTGTGTTCTGGCACTTTCTTTGACCAAGCTGCCACCACTATTTTGTAGCCTGGGGAGTAAAATGCTTTTGTCCTTAAGATGTGCAAGGTTTTCTGTTCAGATTACCTCACACACAATATAGATATAGAATAAAACTACTTTTAGACACCAAATTAACATGCCTTCCAGAATACATCAGTGGCACTTTTTTGTGAGACCTTTACTGTGCTGTAGGTTAATTATATAATGACAACTGGTAAGCATAGGTGTATAAAGGAATCTAAACACTAAAACATGGACTGAATGTTTTAAAGTTTCTATTACATTTACTAACAAAAGTGTGTTATCTGCCTTGAAGCATGATGGTGAGTTAAGTGAACAATTTATGGCAGTTTATTTTAAGCTCATGCAGCTTTTACATCTTCATCTGATCCTCCAGTCTATCTGCACACAGAATCACTGACTACAAGAGTATTTTTCGATATGAATATCCAAACTGTGCATGTTTTGTTTAAAATATTCAGCTGCTACATCCGTTCCAAGATAAAAGCTCATTTTGCAAATCTACATGAATGCTCACTCAGATAATAAAAGGAAAGCTCAAACCACTTTGAGACAAACTGTGCTAAGTAAAAATTCTTTTCAATCTGCAAAAACAAAGGTTATTACTACAGCTGTGAATATTTTACAAAGATACTGTTAAATAATAAATAATATTTACTGTTCAGAACTGTTCTTTGTAATGTCATCTGCTCTAAGATACAGGTCACAAAAGCACATTTATTTTAACACATTGTAATAGTTGTAATACAAATAACACACACAAAAGATGTCGAAGTGGTTTACATGCTGAAGCCTGAGACATGCAAGAACACTTTCACTTTGAACAATTTTTATGGTATTTTAAATTACAGATAATGATAAATTGATGTACCTTTAGTACTGATTTTAAAAGCAGGAAAAAGCTCATGCTTTGACCTACTTAATAAAAAGCATGACCCGTCCACTTGTAATCTCAACTACAACTTCTCTTTCATACCAGGCCTGTACATTTTGGCACTAAAGAAGATTGTGGTAAATTCTATTTATTTTCTGGAAGTGTAAAACAAATCTAATACAACAGAACTTGGCTCAGAAAAGATTTAAGTTCATACAGAGAATTTACTTAATAGGCTTTTCTTGCTAAAGGCAAAGTAACTCAAAGACTGGATGAATGTTTGATTTGTCAAGGCCCCATCCTGCAGACAGGAGCTCATCACTGGTGGATCTCTGGGGTGGGGAGGCCACTTAGCTTAGCAAGACTGAACACTTCATATCTTGAGAGAAACAAAAATACCAAGAAAAAAAACAGATGACTGATTTTCAGCTGCTGTGCTGACTTCCTGAATGTGCACATAATCTTTTATTTTCCTCCTATCATGAACTGTCATAACTACATTAAGAAAGAAAAACAGCCCTTGTGAATGTGGCTGCACACAGACAAAAGCAGGTGCATGTACCAGGGAGCTGTCCCACACCTACTCCTTTCCCATGCTTTCTTCAGAACATGTTTATTCATACTACGAATCAGGGCACCCTACTGTAAAATATCCCATCACTAATAAAACCCACAGAAGCTACAAAATGCGTTTTTTCACATTTTGATTGCGTGCTTGCAAAAATTAAAAACATCTTTATGAAAGATGAAAAGGAAAATCTGATGACCAATTGAAATTCTACATTTCAATCTAAAAAACAGATATTCCTAACAATGTAGCATTTCACCTTCTGAAGCTTGATTTAAAGCTTTAGCCATAATTTATCTCTTCATTTTTGCAGGTTAATGCAATAAATGCCATCGATATACGCCACTATAAAAGCATACCCCTTGACATACATGAACTCTGATCACACCTGAAAGAGAAATCCCTGACTGTTGGCCAACAGGAGGAGCCAGACTCTTCTGGTGTTTGACAAAGGGCCAGCTGCATTAATGCTGGGGAGGATGTGAACAGTCCTGTGTTATGTTTCTATAACTAAATATCTGTGTTTCATGAATACTGCAAATGGCTGAGATAAGAGAGAATATTCACAACCTTGCTGTGACTATGCAGCCTAAAAATATTCCTGTAGCATTTCACTTCCATTGGGAAGAAGAAACAGCAATATTATTTGTTCAGTCATTACCTCATCCCACTTGTACATCTCAGAAACGTGCTGAATTCTTTACAAGGAGAAAACTGCTCATTCAAAAGAAATGTTTGCTCATCTCCACCTAACAGCCAGAGAGAACTTTTGGTCCACGGGAAAAACTAGATCTGATGGCAAGGCTTAAATGCCCCCATCATCACAGCATCAGAAAAAGTCAAGCCTCGGGGCAAAAACCTCCCAACACTCATGCTCAAGGGAAGACAAGTTTATTCCACTTTGTTTTCAAACTAGAACCTAAGGCTGGGAAGTCCACTTAGTTTAGCAAAACTGGATACTTGCTGGTTAGACAGAGACAAAAATGTTCACCCAGAGAAAGCAAATGAGTGATTTCTTCGCTGTTTGTGAAATCAAACCAAACAGCATTTTCAGCTTGACCACAGAGAACCTACTAGCACCTCAGTTCCATTCACGTGCCATCACATCATGCCCTTGATAAAGGAAATGGGTGTCTTCTAAAAACACTTTTTGGGTTTGGATTCATCTCATCTGGCTGTTTCTGAAGGCAAACATGAGTTCCTGTAGAGCCGATTCAGCAACAGGCATTCAGAGGGATCAAGAGGCAATAAAGAGGGCAACGCTATTTAAAATAAGTAACATCTGGGGCAAGTCAATCCAACACATGATTTAAAAACTTCTATATTGATAGTTCCTTATCCTTCATTTGCAACTTCTTGTTTTTCACCATTATGGCTCGTATTTCAACTGAAAAGGCAAAACATGTAGATTTGTAACCAAAATGTCACAGAGGATCATTATAGTCAATTTAGAGACTTCTCTGTGTTGAAAAGTAAATCACTCCTGCATACCCTTACAAGAGAGCTGTGTGATACCTTTCACACTCACTCCAAAGGATATGGCACTAAGCCAGTCAGTCAAGGAAGGAAATCTGCTTTTATTAAATGTGATCAGTTATAGAGGACTAACTTTCAGAATGTTTCACTGAGCAAAACTGTTCTTGCATGAAGGGTTTTACACTGAGTGACAAGAACCACTCCTGTAATTTTTATGCAGACAAGACATTCAGGTCTATCTTGAGATTGTAACAGGCCTGTCACCAACAGAGCTAATAAATGAAACTTCTCCAAGTGGATGCAGCCATGCCCACGACTTCCCTTCAGCATGCAGTGACTACACCTCCAGAAAGGTCGAATTATACCACAATTTTCTGTCTCCACTAGTTCTGCCCTCCACCATGCCTAAACGATCGGGGGCTGTCATGGCAAATTTCATTTAACTACTTTGTCACATACAGCTCAATAACTTGGATATAAAAATCTCACCAAAGTTAAATTCTGCAGCAACCTGGGGCCTTGCTCAGAACACAGGCAAGTCCTTTATGATGGCGTAACTACAACACGGGCAACAGAAATTCTCCCACACTGTGAACACTGACAGTTAAATAAAGAACAGGGTATTAAGAAGTGGGGGGAAAAATCAGAGATACCTAGAATAATAGAATCATTAAGGCTGGAAAATACGTCCAAGATCAGCAAATCCAACCTTTGACTGATCACCACAACCAAACCACAGCACTGAGTGCCGCACGCAGTTGTTCCTGAACCCCTGCAGGGATGGTGACTCCAGCCCAGCCCCGGGCAGCCCATCCCAATGCCTGACCACCCCTTCAGTGAGGAAATTCTTCCTATGTCCAACCTGAACCTCCCCTGGCACAGCTTGAGGCCATTTCCTCTTGTCCTCGACAAGTTATCAATAACAAAACCTTTCATGGGAACGAGTTGCAATATTTATATCAAGCCTGAGGGATAAAGCTTCAACTTTTTCAACCTTTCACCATTTCTAGAGCTTTTTACTCAAAATTTTTTTTTTAAATCCCAACTCATAATACTTTATCTCTTTTTCCTTTGGGTGCTGCTTTAAATACAAGAACCAAAGGAAATCTGGGAGAGAACAGTTCCAATCCATTAGATTACCAAGACCAATAAGCACAATAAACACAACTATACTCAACAATACATTTTAGATACAGCTGAAACATCTATAAACAAGCAAACATTTTTAGTAACGTACCCAATATTACCAGTTTTCTGTAATAAAGTGCCAGCACGTTTAATTTTTTGAAGTTATGTACACCAAAATGAACCACAAGAAGCCCTAAATCACAGTTTTAAGCAGTATGTAATATATACAAACAAGTCATCAAACTGTAAATTTTAGATTTATAAGACATTTTCATTTGTAAGACTTTCACCTGCATGACCAGCAGACTGTACACCACAGGGACCCAAATAAAACAAACCATGATTTCACCTCCATTTCATCACATTTCCATCTGCACAGTAATTTTGTTAAATTGCATAAATAACTCTAAGAGCACCTTCCAGCCCCCTGGGCTTAGAGAACTTTTTTCTCCTCATATTTAACAAAGTGCTCTTTACAATTTTCTTATTCAGCTTTAGCATATTTTTTTAGATCTTGAAAATAATTAGCAGTCTTTTTAATATTTATTACTTTCATTTCCCTTTTTATATATATAACTAATTAGGACTTTTCCTTGTGGTCACAAATCTCCAGAGCTCCATAAGCATTTTGTATAACTCCATGATAGTGAAGCTACCAAACCAACCCCTGAAATGCTTTCAAGTTTAAAAGTTTATTCATATCATAAACACCAGACTGGTTTCCCCTTTGTTCTGAATGAAAGTGAAATAAATACAAACAAGGCAACTGCATGCACAAAGGCCAGTTTACAAGTACAAGGAGAGCTGGATTTAACAACAAACAGTTTCAGGATATTCCAGGATATTTTATTTAATACAAACACTAACAAATTTATTTCTGAAAAAAAACGAAGAGTTTTTGAAGGCAATTTATAAATAGACATAGAAGCCAACAAATACTGACCTCCACCATGTGACTTGTGTGATCCTGACCTTTGCTGCACACTGAGGTCAGAAGGCTATCAAGATAGTTCTTATTAACAGCATTATTCATTATGTAAATTATTTACATAATTCTTGAAGATAAAACTAAGTTATTGTTACTGAGCAGAAAATTTTGTACTACAAATTTGGTTTTGAAAGTTTTTTTACAACATAAAACATTTGAAGGTGGTGCCAAATTTTACACCTAATGCTTCTAACACTCTTCATTGGTCTTTGGGGTGATACTTCAGCAATACATCGAAAAGATGTTTCTACTCTGAAACCAGACACTCCTGTCCACATACGTAGATTTTTATGCAGGAGAATGACTTGCTGTTAAGTAAGCAAAACCCTCATACCTTCTCTGAAGGGACATTCAACCTGAGATGCAAAAGCAAAATGTTTTCAGCTGTTTATTATGCACAGCTGGGTTCCCGTGGGAACATTTTCTGCATCACTGTTGCCATGGTAATTACTATAGAAACCCTGAATGCAATGGAGTCAAACCTGTTGAAACTATCGTGCCATTAGAGCTGTATTCAAAATACCCACTCAGGACAGAAAATGTTCCCTTATTTCTACTTCTGCCAGCAACCAGTTAGGTTTTCTAGTCTCTTCAGCATAAATACACTAACTACATTAATTTCAGCCCATGACCATTTCACAAGAGCATACATGAAATTTTGTTAAAATAAGTTTGTTACAAATACAGAATCATATAATTAAAAATAACATCATACCACTGATGGCTCTGAAAGACTACATTTTTTTGTCCCAGACCAAAGTACATTCTTTCCTACATTCCTGCATTTATTAGTAGGAGATATCCGGAGCTGGTTTTTTTCCAAAATATATGTATATATAAAAATAAAATGTATTTCCACAAATACATACACACACTCCTATGCTCTCTTTCCTTCTTGCTTACTACAATCCCTGCAAAACCAGCATTAACACATGAAGTGAGACAGGAAATGGGATTTTGCTGTGAAGTAGACAAGTGATGAGCCACCAGAGTAGAAAATCAGCACTTGCACATCTGCACACAGTTTTGTTCTTTATTTTCATCAGGTTTTCAGCTTTTTTTCTAGGCACTCTCCATTATTACATTTCCTTTGAAACTTTTTTGAATGCCACACCTTTAAATTAGAGCACATTTATGTTTGTTCTTACTCTTGTTGATAGCTAATGTATTTGGGTTTCAAACAGGTATATTAACTAGAGGCATACACTGCAATAGCTCATTCTAAAAACTGAAAAGCTCCCTAATCACAAAACCAAGAGAACAGGCTTTTTCAATTGCTATCCAGAAAGCACTGGAACACAAGGACAGTATTCCCAGTCACTAAGGCAGCTGAAGTAAGACACTCAAACCACAATGGAAGAAATCAACAGATGCTGATTTGATCAACGATGACGCAAAAGTATTTACTATTTCCTTTATGGTCATTGATAACCAGAACCATTGTTGGGAGCCCTCGGTGAGTGATCTTACTCCTTTTAAATATGTAAAATATATTCCTGGAGTCAAGCTGATGGATTTTTTCCAAGCACTTTTATCTCTTGATCAGTGTCTGTGCTTTCAGGACAGCTCTTTTCATGTCCAAATGTATCAAAACCACTGTTCTATGAACAACTGATAGGAAAAGAGTTCACTTCCTCTGGTACTCTCCCCACCTCCAACTGAAGTGGGGTCTTTTGCATGAAACACATCAAGGATTTCAGGCTGCTGCAAGACTCCCTGACAATGTTATCTAAGAGCCCTGCAGGCAGATCTCCCAACCCTGACAGCTGCAAACCGAGAAAGAATAGATGTGCAAGGATGCGATGAGTCAATCACCCCGGAAAGGTAATGAAGAACAAGTTTTCAAGACTGATGTTCCAGCATGGGCTCTTTGTTCAGGAGAAAGACTGACGACAAAGCTGCTTTCTCACTGAGGAGACCGGGTGCCACCAGAATTCGGTGGAGCAGCACACCCTGTGCAGGGCATGCGAGCTGCTGGTCCCAGCCCGAGCTGAAACTCAGGGTTTAGCGCTGAGCACACCGGTGCCAGCAGAGCATCGCCTCAGCGCTGCACTCCAGCCGGGACAGCCGGGACGGGCCCCGCCGGCGCAGCCGGGACAGCCGGGACAGGCCCCGCCGGGGCAGCCGGGACAGGCCCCGAGTTGTGCCCCAAGCCCGGCTCTCCCCAGCCCCGGGACCCCCCGGCAGGGCAGGGCTGGGGCAGCTCCGAGCAGCGCTCCTGCTGCCTTCTCCGCCACCACGGAAACGCTCAGGCTCTCTGGGAGCCTCCCTGGCCGTGCTGGCGCTAACCAGCACCTCTCACCTCAGCCCACACGCAATGATGTTAAAACTGCAGTTGACCTCATCTGATGTTTTCAATATCTTTTAAAAAACGAAACTAAGCAATGAGCTGACAAGATGTTGACAAGACCGACAGCAGTCATATGTCATTTCCTGAGGAAACCAGGCCTTCTTCAAAGTACACACACACCTTTCTGTGAATCTGACTTGAAAATCGAAGAAAATGGTTTCAGAACCATGAGCTGTCATGCCCCTTAATATCCTACTGAGAAAGATAAGAGTTGGGGCGTTATTTGGTTGGATTTTAAAACTCAAAATGTGTCATAACTTTTTTTCTTCAATTAAATCTATCGAACCAGGAAAATAAGCCTATTCTTTAAATTGTCATGATGAATCAACCATGCTACTTGGGGAAAAATGCAATGATTTTTTTTCCTCCGAGTTCCTAACATCAGGTGGCTCCTCTCAAGAGAGCAGTATTTAAAATTACTAGCAAGTAAAAAATAGTAAACGTTAAACCTTATCCACAAAGACAAGCATTGACACTGTGTCTGATACCCAAACAGCTTTAAGATGATCAATAAACTCAACTATACAGTGAAAAAAACGCAGAAAAGAAGCATCACAGTATTTTAAAGTTATCTTTAAAAGGAAAACTGATCAAAACAGTTAAAACTTTGCTTTAGTGGAACACAAACAGAGTTGCAGTACACTCGCAATGGAGCTCTACAGTGAGCAAAAGCCTCAGCAAGAAAAGAAATTGCCCTATAGTGCATTTGAGATGTAACTGATTGCTAGGAGGATATTAAGGCATTAAATTACCATAGCAGACATTTATTGTAAGCATGCTCAGATATCAGGAGTGTCAATCTTTGCACCAATTACAACGCCTAATAGACATTAACACATAATAAAAAGTGGGTGTAACTACATTTTTACAACAGCTTTACAAAAAATCCTGTTCTTACAGTAGTCTCAAAATATGTACGAAGTACTGTGTAGAGAACCTGAAATTTTAGATATTTCACTTTCAAATAAATACAGGCACTTGAATAACTGAGCTTGTCTTCCTACACAAGTTAGCACTGTAAACAAAAGAAATTCCTGTGCTTTGTTAAAGTTTCCACTTCATTAAGTCTGTAACAAAGCAAGTCAACAGGCATCCATACTGATCCCAAATCTTGCTCTGCAGCACCACAGTGTTGTTTACCTGAACAATTTCTACACTGCTGGGTTAGGCTGAGCAAACAGGTTAGTATTTCCTTAGAGGAAACACAGTTTTTTGCTTCACCAGACAATTAATTATCTTCATTTATTCACCCACCAGATGCAAAATCCTAAATGAACTGCAGCCTGATGATGGATTAGACAGTTTCTGAGACTGCCAGTATCTTGGCAAAAGAGTCATGGGTTCCTTACTGGGCAAAAAAATATTATTTTAATAACCAATTAAAACAGTTTGACTTGAAATGGGTAAAGAAATAATACTCAAGAACTTTAATGGAATTTAACACAAGACTATTTCCTTTAAATAAGGACATCAGAGATTTAGAATGCAAAACAAGTTCTTGCCAGTTCTCGAGTCCTCGGTCCACCTTCCTATTGCCCTTTGTGACAATCCTGTGTTTCTGCTGAAAGGCCTGAGGCAGGAGCATGGTAAGAGAATCATTATCACATCCTACCTGTACTGTTTATGAGAAAAACAAACAGCTGAACATTCATGGCCTGGGTCCCTCAGGGAGGCAGGGACAGCTGCTCCAGTTTCACCAAGCGGCACATGAGTAGAGGAATGTAAGAAATCACTATTCTGTTCATGGCTACAAAGTCACCATATACAGTTTGTGCAGCTCACAGTGTAAGGGGACATTTCCCAGTTGTCTTACTGCAAACAGGCTGTTGAGGAGCTGCAAGAGAAACCTGCTCAGCCTGCCAGGGGAAAGCTCTGCAAAGCACACCCGGAGACCCGAGGGACACTGCTGGGCAACAAAGTCCAGCCTTACCCATACAGCACACTATGAGCAAAACCAGGTATCTATACCCTTCAGAGCATAAATGAAGAAATGGTTCTGGAGCTAAAGAACTTACCTTTTCAATACCTTCATATAGGTACTTTAAAACTACCATGAAACCAAGTATTTCAATATTAAGTCCTCCAAAACAAAAGAGAATCATCATTAAGTGGGAGAAGTTTGGCTAAAGCTTAAATGGAATTAAACCATGACATATTTAGTAAAGAGAAGCCTCTGTGTGGTCCCAGGAAACAACCCCAACCCAGGCAGGTCCTGGCGGCGAGCAGTGCCCTCAGGGCATAGAAGTTTCACCAAATCATAGCCTAAGAGAGTGGAAGGCAAGATCTGGAGGAGTTTATTATTCTGTTATTTCAGGAATAATAAACCAGCAGATTATCAAAAAATTTCGATGTTTAATGATAAATTAATTTAACCTTCTAAATCCCTTTTTTTCTTCCTGCTTTCTTCTTCATTTTTATGGAGCTTGGTGGATATTTCCCTCTATTTTCTGTTTTGCTATGAGTGTCCCCATGTTAACACATCACAGGGGAGAAAGACAAAAGACTTCTTGGGTCAGTTGGTAGTTTAGATAAAGGAGGATATCAGGGGGAAATAAAAAACCCTCCAAACCTTATGAAATCTGATGGATGGGACAGCAAAGGTGTTATATACCAGGGTATATACAATAAAAGCATATAATGACTTTCCCTGACTGCACTTTGGTACAAATCACTTAGAGATTTGTAGCTGACTAACCATGGCTCACTCACTGCATCAAGCTGGAGAAATAACAGATACGAGAGCGAGAGAAACGTGCCTAAACACGCCCAGCTACAACTTGCCAGATCTAGTTCTGCTGTAGCAGTAAATAATGCATTATAAAGTTTTGAATGTGAATCTATCTAATTAAATTACAAAGAGACCTCAGTTTTTAAAAATTTGAGTGCAACTTCTCTTTTGTTTTTTTTAACCTATTTAGTCACCTACCATTTGCATTTAGTTTTGTGGAATAGAAACATATCTTTGAGACAAAATCTTCTCCACACTCAGAGGCATAGTAGTAATTTAATTCAATTTTTTTTAGAAACAGCTTTAGAATCAATTTTTTTAAATGAAGACATAACTAACTGGATAGTTCATAAAATGCAGTCAGATCCTGGCTTTCACCACTGAGTGCAAAGCACGACAGAGAAGGTGATGACAAAACACCTCTATTCCTGCCAATAGATTAGGTTAAGTTTTCTGAAATTCAGTTGATGCTTCTTACAATAATACTTAAGTTCAAAGACACAGGAAATAAAACATGAGTTCTTCATCCTAATAGAAGTGGATATTCTGAAATATTTGCAGGTATTTTTTAGTCACATATTTTTACTGAGTTTCTTTTCATAATGACCTTAACATGAGCAATTCCTACTAACCCAGGTTTTCTTTTTCCACTTCAAAAGAAACAAACCTGCAGCTTTAGCTGAGGAATTTCCTTGTGTAGTTTTAACGCAGTGGAGTGACAACCTAGCACAGCAAAGCTATCTTTTGTGTCCCAGAGATTTGCAGGTGACCAAATGTATTCAGCTTGAAAGATACATATTCAAACCATGATCCTTTACAACACCTACCTATAGAAATTGTAAGGGCCCATAGGAAAATGCAGTTATTTAACCAGTTCACACACCCTCCAGCCTTCCTCATGTACAAAGGAAAGACCAAATTACAAATCAGTCTTCTGTTTCTGATCTTTCAAATACTGCAATGTATAAATATTCCCAAAGAAATACCGTTTGTTTTCCTTAAAAACTTTATCACCAGCTCCCTCTACAGTCAGAGAATTAACTCAGCAAATCTAAAAACTTACTTTTGGTGGGAGGAGGGAGGAAAGGAAGGAAGTGTGCCTCTGTATTAGTATTAGAGTATTAACCAGAAACCCAACTGAACTACACGCTGAACAAGTGTATAAAATAATAACAGATTGTTTATAGGAACAGATTCTGGAGTCTTAGTGAAAACAAATCATGACCAAGGACAAGAATCTCTAGAAGAGATGCAGGGTAAGCATACAAGAAACAGATGGTTACCAGTCGTAGATCACTGGGATTTTTTTTACATTAAAAAAAAGTCACACTTCATAGAGACACATGGCACATACATGCACAGAGAGAATGAAATTGTTTCAAAGTGATCAGCAGAAACTCACAGTCACTGTCCCCTGCTCTGCCAGCGAGGAGCTGCACAAGAACCTGGGATGGAAATGGCCAGGACAGCGGAGCCGAGCTGGGCACAGGGACGTTCCACAAGCCAGGAGGTCATGGCCAGTACAGAAAGGAGCCAGAAGGGGCTCAGCACTGCACGGGGATGGGCATCAGGCACTGCCTGGTGAGCAACTGTACTGTGCATCACTTGCTTCCCTGTCCCTTTCATTACAGGTACTGCTGCTGGTGGGAAAATCGTTTATTGTAGGTCCTGTGAATTCCTTTAGCTTTAACTGACAATTCTCAGTCCTGTATTAATGTGTGCAAGTGGTTATTGCAGCCTTGGAGGCTGTGGGCCCCAGCAATGCTGATAAGGAGGTGCATCTTGGCCAGACCACATCGCTGGGATGCACTGAGAGAGAAGAAACTTTAGATGTATGTGACCAAAAAAAGAATTATTTGAGGAATGGGATATTCCCCAAATGACCACCAGAGACCCTCAAGAGACTCCTACCCTAATGTAAATAAGCTCCAAGAAGTGATTTGAATATGCAAAAAAAATTGAGTGATGTTTAGCATATATGTATGAGTTGTAGGAAATAAAATGAATATGTATAAGCTACATAGATTTAAACTAGTCTGTTAGTGGGTTAGGCAGAAATATCCCCCTCATGCCCAACACCAAAAATAAAAGTGAAGCCACTTTCTAATACTGAAGTTACAGTGCTAGAGAGTTTTATTCCCCACTGTCAGTGACACTACCATGATTATTAGTTAGGGGTTAAGACACAACAGCTATGAAGGAAGGAAGGCAGGCAGTGTTTTAACTTACTATGCTTGTTAACATGTTTCATGTTTTTCAATTAGAAATTTTTACTATTTCTGCAATTTTTGTGGGTTTTTTTCATAAGGTAATAGAGAGGGAAAACAATATAGATAGCAAGACGCTGCATGTCTGAATGAGAAGATGAGGCTCTACAGCATGAATAAAAAACTAAGACAGAAGACAAATTTAACATTGGTAATCCAGGCCTAAGGACCTGTGCTATTTACCACCCTGACAGCATGCACTTCTCTCATCCACAGAGGGGAGGAGGGAAAAAAAATTAACACATCAAAATACTGAAGTCTTGTTCTTTAGGTAAAGCTATGCAGATCCAGCTTCTCAGTTCCCATGATTCCTGTTCCAGTGAAGAGAGTGACTGCCACAGTCCAAAGTGACATTTTTATTAAGTTTATTTTTTATATTCCACCAATATATCCCATATGGAAGAATGCAAGAAGATACTTTTAAAAAGCAGGTGGACTGACAGATTTTTAGACTGCTTTCCTACATCTAAGTAACTAGAAGTTATAGTTTTGAAACTCTTCAGCTTTTTAGTAAATAAATATATTTCACTCCCTCTATACACTCCCTGTGAACATTCAATTTACTTGTATGTCAGAGTACAAAAGCCATGTCACCAGCCTGTTCACTAACACACATTTATAAACAAAATACCATTGAGGGCAGCCTAAAGATGGCATTACCTTTTACTTGGATAAAAACTTCTTGACGTTCAACTGGAACCAATCAGGTATTTCAGAAATGTTTGCTGTAACTCCCTTCCTTGGCTAATATAATGAAGAGATGTGTAACACTGAAAAGGCAGGTAGAGCCCAACAGAGTCATAACCAGGAATGCAGCAAATGTTTTGAGAGACACCCTATCAAGAGAAATTACTTGAAGTATGACCTAGAGACAAAGCAACCACACGTACAAGATGCAGATTACCACTTTATTCAGGAACCTGGGTAA
>VZRZ01007072.1:1609835-1626183 GCA_013398175.1 Climacteris rufus
GGCTCGGCCCGGGGCAGCCCCACGGCTCGGCTGTCTCAGGGCGCCAATCCAGAGGGGTTCTGATCCCATCCAGGATGAGGAAATGCAATCCGTACTTCAGTTTTGTAAGACATGGTGATTGAACATATGTTTAAACTTGTACCTGTCCCTGGGGCATATTTTCTTCAGCTACAAAGCCCATTTCATGAGTGCGTGAGGCAAAGTCAGCACTTGGTGACTGTGCTTGCTTGAACCATTTCAGCACATTCTCATCTCTCTCTATTTGTGGGTGTGCTCAGAACCTGCCATGAGTCACCCTCTCCATGTCCTACATCGCTCTCCTGGATCTTCACTTCCTTTAAGGGACTGGCTCTCAGGCTGAGTTCCAATGCAAGTGGTTCCCTTGTAACAATTCTTAATTCTACTACTCCTTTGATGGGCAGAGAAGTACTTGAAATAAACTTGGAAAGTTAGGTAAGATAGAAGTGATTTTATTTAAATGGTAAATATTTATCTACTTTATTAAAAATAGTTGGTCATAATTGTTATGTTATGCTAACTATCCCGAATATTCTTCAACTTTTCAAGAAAAACATTTCTGTCTTTGTAATTACTAGAAAGCAACTAATTCATGGCCTCTTGCAGATAACAATAAGATTTATTTTATCCAGCTATCTAAAGTGTTAATCTGTAATTTATGGGGCTTCCTTTTTGCGCACAATGTAACCTTGTATTCCCCAAACTTGTATGTGCCTTTTGTAATCACAAACATCTGCAGTTAAACTGCACTTGACTAGAGCCAGTTTAATTCTATTCTTCAGGATGACTCATTTCCACTGATTAAAGAAGGATACAGAAGAAACAGGGAAAGTTGTGAAACTTGTTTCTCTTCTTACTGTAAGTCCAGACACATAATTCTTCCTTCATCAACCAGCAGCTGGCAAAAGCTGCAACAGAATCACGATGATTTACTGTCACGAAATCTGACTTCCCACACAAGTTAGGAGTCAGTTTGTGCACTTGTCTGCCTTTGAGCTGCGGTATGCAGCAATTTGGCTGCTCTGTTCTGATCCTCACTAAGGAAGATGAGCTGTGTGATGAAAACCAGAGGCATTAAGGTAAGATCTATATGGTATCTATATACCACTTCATTATGAAGATGCAGATTTTCAGCTGCTCACCATTGCTTTCCTGTCTTGCTTTTACTCAGTGATAGGCATGTCAGTTCAAGTATCTTTGTAATCTCAGCTGACCCTGTTGTTTCTATTTGGTTTTTAAACAGATGGATTACAAAACAAAGTTCAAATTTAGGTTGCACAACACTGCAGAATAACTACTTTTTCTATACCAAAGAGTTTCCAAATCTTACAGCTCAGACAAAACAATAATCAACAGACTTGAACATAACCCATATGTTGGCACTCTGGACATGTGCAAACGAAGATGTGACAGTAAGCTTTTCTCTTTCAATGTATGCAATAATGCAGCTGGGCTTACAATTAGTTTTTGTAATATTTAAATTCAGTATCTAAGCCTGTCTTTCTTCTTATCATACAGACTCCAGTTTCAATAGCTTCCCTTCTCCAGAAAATAACCAGTCTCAGATTAGAAAGAAAAGCTGAAACAAAAACAATCTGTTACAGCATAAGACAAAAACAAATGAAAAAAGTACTTAAAGAAGTTTCTGTTCTCAAACTCAGTTTAAGCCAAGTCATAAATGCAGTGTCAAAATGTGCTGGAGTCCACATATAACATTGCTTGTTTGGTTAGTTTTAAGATTTATAGATTTATTTATTCATAACATGGACAGTGTTCAGAGAAATCTGGCCTAAAAGTGATGAAAACTTTGTCATAGAAATAGCAGAACAGTGCATACTTGGTAAGGAACATGGCAGAGTGTTTGGAGACAGAAAGGGAAAGCCAAAGCACCACAAACTCCGTCATGAGACATCCAGAACCCCAAATTTCAATTATTAGTTTTAAAAGGATTAAATACTTCCCAGCTTAATCCTAAGGAACACCATGAAGGAATGACTAGCAAGATTTCATCCAGCCTAGAGGAAGCATGTTATAAATCCACACACAATAACAAAACCTGGAAATTTTCCAATTCTCCTGCACATTTATTTTGAAAAACAACGTGCCAGCCAGCTACTTTCACAGAAAGCACTGATGAATTGACACAGTTCCCACTTACTCCCTTATCTTTAGCTCCCTTTTTGCAATTTCCAACATTAAGAAATTGAGAATCTGCCAGATCAGGAGCTTCTAGAATTTCAAGGCTCTCAGTGCTATTCCATACCAGCTCTGACAGCTGATACTGTTGATGCTATGACCATTCACCAAGTTCCTCGGTGTTCCTGCTTATCAGGAACAGCTTAATTTGGTTCACACACCAGCTCTGCTGTGCTGCCCTGCAGTTATCAGACATTCACAGCAGTCACACTGGTGCTACTAGCAGCATTCTTCTGCTGCTGTAATCTTGATTGTGTATGTTGGGGGGGGAAGCAACAGAAGCAAGTGAAGCATTGCAAGTTTGAGAATTCAATTTTTTTAATCTGGTAGAGATACCAAACTATGCAGATACAGAACACTGATGAACAAGAATGGCAGATTTGGTATATGGCTGTATAAGGTAATAGGGAATCAGTCAATTATTTACTCTCCCCTCTGTTTCTAGGGGGCCTTATGCAACATCAAAGCCCTTTACATGCATCATAAGTGATGTTTAAATGCTAGATAAGGTCTTGTTCAGGGCTTTTCTCTGTGAAGGCTTTTGACTTAATTGAGTATTTTACACTGTCACTGCATACTTTTAACAATAAACATTTCTAATCTTGCTATGACTAAAACCACTCCTTACCAATAGTCGCATTTTCATGAAAATAAACCCAGAACCACCAGGATCTAAGTAAGTTCCAAGAATCAGACAATGAATAAACAGCAACAACTGAACAATGCAGTAAGGTAGTGCACCACTGCACTTTATTAGGCTAAGAAAAACAATGTTCATTCAGCTCCAGTATTCCCAGAACAAAACCCAGTACTTTAGAAACCTAACCAAACACACATCACACTGCTAATGATAAGGTCCTCCCTGAGCCGCCTCCTCCCCAGGTTAAACACCCCCAGCTCCCTCAGCTGCTCCTCCTCAGACTTGTGCTCCAGCCCCTTTCCCAGCTCCGTTGCCCTCCTCTGGACACGCTCCAGCCCCTCAGTGTCTTCTGTGCAGTGAGGGGCCCAAAACTGAACCCAGGATCTGAGGTGTGGCCTCAGCAGTGCCCAGTACAGTGGGACAGTCACTGCCCTGGTCCTGCTGGTCACACTACTGCTGACACAGCCAGGATGCCCCTGGCCTTCCTGGCCACCTGGGCACAAATTGGATCATGTTCAGCTGCTGTCAACCAGCACCCCCAGATCTCTTCCTGCCAGGCAGCTTCCCAGGCACTCTGCCCCCAGCCCGGAGCACTGCAGGGGGATGTTGTGATCCAGGTGCAGGACCCATCACTTGGCCTTGTTGGACCTCATCCCACTGACCCAGCCTGTCCACATCCCTCTGGAGAGCCCTCCTACCCTCCAGCAGATCAACACTCCCACCCAACTTGGAGTCATCTCTAAATTTACTAAGGGTGCCCTCGATCCCTTAGTGCAGATCATTGCTAAAGATATTAAACAGAACTGTCCCCAGATCAATACCACAAACAGGATATAAAAACCAGCAAAAAATATAAAACAAAAAAAGTGTTTCTGTTCAATTCCCCACCTCTCATTACATTTGTAAGTCATGAGGGAAGTTCCACAAGTCTTCCTCATCCTGCCCTTTCATCCAAAGATTTTGTTGAGGATGTTCCAGAGATGCTTACAAGAAACTACTTTCTATGTACTATGATGCTGTTAATTTAATACTACATAAAAACAAAAGCAAAAAAAGTTTTTATTTGATTTCCTGACAAGCATGCAACAGGAAACAGAACATTCATGTGCTAATATTTCTTTAGTTCTTTAGCATTTCAAGAGTATTTCTCAGACTACAAAACCAATGTAAATTAGCTTTTTGCCCATATGGGTGTCATGCTTCCTATCTTGAGTTTATTGGTTGTTTACTACATGGTAAATAAATAATGTAACAAAAGCCTAGCAAACAACAGCAAGTAAAAACCAGCAGGCTCTCAATAAAAGGCTCTCATTAACCCAACTAGAATAGTCTCATAGCCTTCCTAGCACCCTCTTCCCTTCATGAAAACACCAAACCAGGTGCTAAAAATGGCATGGTCTGTGGCCATTTTCACAAAAACATTGTCACAAAGTGTATGCATTTGTCCACATCTACCATTTAGCATTGCAATTGGTTATTTCCTCCAGTACAGAGTAAATTTTTTTATATACACAAAATATAAACTAGTGACATGGTAATGGCTCCCAGGGCAGGAATTTCAGGAGCCCAGCAGCCCTGAAGGTGCTGGTACCAGCATCACCCAGCATAGCAACAGCATTGGGAGATTAAAACATTTGCCATATGTGAAAGATTCCATGAGCACAACTGGTGCTCTGCTGAAGTGAACAGGAGTTTTTCCATTACCCATCCCCCATAACACCCTGTACCTTGCCATCTATTAAAAACTCAAAACCAAAATAAAAAATTATTTCCCTTTTTCCTTCTCTGCTGTTAAATAATGCAGTCTTAATGCACCAGTTTTAACAAATAAATCTTTTACTTAATTTTCAAACTACATCTACCAATATTGCTGTCTACTAACCTGTTAGAAAATTAGAAGTAAAGCTTACCAAATTTTTTCTTGTTCCATTCCTCCTCCGGCACACTGGTTTATTACAGCAGGGCTACTCATGGTAAGGGCTGAGCTTTCAGAATTCATTTTTGTTCTACAAAAGAACAATATTTAAAACAAGAAAAAGATTGTGGTTATTAATTAACTAGAGAACCAAAACTTTAAAACAGGAACTTTTAAAGACCAAATACAGTATGTTTCACTTAAGTAAATGTCCTACATCAATGGGATTAATTGGATGAATACACTGAGAAGGATTTGGCAGTTTTATGGACTTGCTAGTTATGCCAAACCCAACACTGATTGTCTTCTGTTTACTTTTCTGAACACGTGCCAAGAGAGTTGATGTCAGCAAGCCTGTATCCAGGGCTGTGCATCAACCCAGCGCTGGTAATTCAGAGCAGCAGCCACAGCCAGAGTTGCTGTGGAATGATCCACACACAACATGGGGGAGAAAATTTCAACTTCTGACATGTAAAGATTTACAGAAGCTTTTTAGCATAGTTTAATAACTTAAAATGATACTTTGCTGATTTGCAGAAAATAACAATTCATTCATGGTTGAAGTCATTCTCTAAAACAGCACAGACATATTCCAGTGCTGGCAATAGCAATTCCCAACTTACATCACATCCAAAAGGTCTATATGGTTAAATAAATTTCTAGCAAATGACTTGCAAGGCAAGAACAAATGAAGACTCTACATAAAGCGAGTTAATTCCACCATGAAACACGTGGATCCACAATGTTAACATGAAACTTCTGAGTCCTACAGCTTCACACCCCCCATTCTTTCTTGTTAAAGGGGGACAGGGGATATATTTAGCCAAAGTTATCTTATTTGACTTGATTTGACACCTGGTTTCAATTATGATCAGCTCAAAGACCTAATTGATTAACAGAAATCAGTTTCAACAGTATATTAATTAATACCTGCTAGAACATAACCAGAAATAGGCTGTGCTTGTCAAGATAACAATTCCTTACTTTTTTCAAGAAGGTAGAGAGAACCATTAAAAAGCTGGTTTAACCTGTGTCAAACCTGGGTCAAAAACTGACTGGGCAGATTTCAGGGACAGCCTGAAAAGCTGAGTACAAAGCAGGTGTCCCATCAGTGGCAGGCAGATAAGGCCAGCTGTCCCAAAATAAGTGCTCTGAAGAGAATGCCCATCTTGGTTTCAAAATCCTGCCCATGTTCGAGTAGATAAACAGCCCTGGCAAGCAGGTTTATCAGACAGAACTCCCAGAACCAGCAAGCAAAATCTGGTCCTTACTGGAATTAACATCTTGTTTCTGCCTGCCCCTTGCTGTGAACAGAGCGTGTGGCTCTGCCCCGTCAGAGCAAACAGAACACACACACAAGAACAGCTCCTTAATTTCGTGGGGTTTTTACATCCCTCATAATAGACAGGGATAAAAGTCTATTTCTGAGCAAATTTGTTTCTTGAAGTCTTGTTTAAAAGATCCAAAAGGCTATTCTGAATGGGAGAACATCAAAAGCCTCACCTCTGGGAGGGCAAGAACAGAGACTCAGCCACACAACCTCTTTTTGGATCAATGCTGGACCTCAAATTTACTCCTGATTCACAAGTGGATCATTTTGGAAGAAATGAAAAGTAACAGAAACAAACAATCAGACCAAAAACAAAACAGCAAAACCAAGCAAACTCAAAACAAAAACTCAAACCAAATCAACAACCAAAAACCCCACCAAAAAAATCCACACAAAAAATAGTAATTCTAAAACTGGCTCAGCAGCAGGTGTTGAAAACTAAATTATTACTTGCCTCTCTAGTCTATAATAGCACAGAAGAGGAAAGTGGTTAAGTACATTTTAAAGCAACATTGCAAGAGTCCATAGTTAACATCTTCTGCAAAGTTCCCCTTTGTGAGGAAGCAATTTTCTAACACAGGGAAAGCCCAGATGCTTCAATGATCACACAAGTTATGGCAACAAGAGTTTTACCTCCTCTTATAGTCACCTGTACTGGTAAGACCAAAGGTTCAGGGGAAGGTTAGAAGCAGCCCATTAATTCTCAAAATTGGAAGGTGAAAGATTCAAATTACAAAACCACAAGGCTGTCATTCCAGAAAAAAAAATGCAACTTCCCCTGTTCACTTGTGAGCTGGTACTAGAGCAGTACAACTGTTCAGTGTATGACTGAAAAAAAAACCAAACCAAAGCTGTTTGCAACCCTTTCCTTCCCACCCCTGGAAACATCCAAGCCAACACTCCATCCATAGTTCTGCAGTGAGACTTCCACCCTCAAACTAGAGCAAAAGCTGAGGACAGAAGTTACTGTATTAAGAACTTTTCTATGAACAATTGATGATAAAGGTTGGCATCGATCTAACAGAAAATAAATGAAATATGGCACTAACCCAATTTATGTTCTCAGATGTTCTGCAAAAGAAAACCACGTACAGTAATACAGAGAGGAACACATCTTGTCAAACTTCTCAACTCCCTCACACTCCCAGGCTAATATCTGAGAACAACAGTAACACATTGTGCTCCTTCTGCTCAAAAGCCTCAGCATCTTGCAAAGGTCTGCATCTGGTGTGCTCTGTAACACAAAAGGAGGGAATTCAAGAGGCCAGCATTTATTCATTCTGATGGCAAGATCTCCTCCTCCACACCTTCAGAAACCCCTCCATGTGCTGGATCAGGCAGCAGGCTTTTGGACACCAGGAGTCATAATTCTTTCAAGACACATCTGCCAAGTCACCCACGAACTAATCAAACACTCTTCCCTTACAAACAGGAGGGAGAGGTGCCAGAGCAGTGGGTGCAGCGGTGGGCAAGGATCTCTCCTCAGTTGCCACTGCCAGAGGGGGGATGGCAAACACCACCATGGTCCCTGTCCCCTCAGTGCAGCAGCTGAGCACACACTGCCTCGGCAAGGGGGTGAGTACAGAGCGTCCCTCCACTGCAATAAATGAACGATGCTCCAGCAACACCCTCTGTGCAACTCCTGCCTGCTGCAGCATAAACTCCTGGCACCCTGAGTGACTTCTGTCTCTATCAGCCTACATCAGTTGTCTACATCAGCTCCTTCCAAATCATACTCCTTGGTTACTGTCCCAGTTTGGAGGGCAAGTGCCCTCTCAGGGCTGCCATTGAGCAGCTCTCCTCTTCCACACTTGGGAGGTTGCACAGCAGTGAGTCAGCCCAGCTTCAGGGATGCTCTTCTGTCACCCTATTCCTATCAACAGGTCTACACAGGTCCTTGTTCACTCTACCACGAGCAACAGGTAATTAAACAACTGATCCCCACAACACTGACAAGTTTTATGGCCTTGTCAAAACACCAGAAGTTTTTTAGTTTCTAAATGGCAAACGGAAAATTGGTATCAGTCAACACTTTACAAAGCCATGGATACCAAATATTACCACTGCTTCTCTTACTTGAAAGTCATTTCAGTGAAAAACGCTCAGCCTGTAGATTCTCTCCTGACTCATGTGCCACAGGCTTCCCTTAAGACCTTTCCTTGAGAATAAATAATTATTTTTAAATTTTTAAAAATTCTATTTAAATATGTATAAGGAGGATATATTTTTTCAAGCATTAAGAATAATTTATGGATATATTTCTAGTGAACACAAATTGCTTTAGTAGGTCTAAAATAAAACTGAATTTTCTGTTGTGGAAAAAAAAATTACTGTAAGGCTTATACTCTCTGAAAAATATTGTTTCTATTCAAAGTAAACCACACAAATTTAAAGCTAAAACTAACATAGGAAAATTAAGACATACACACAATCAGAATACTACTACTATCCTCAGAAATCAGCCTCCAGTTATAACAACATCTTAGAAAATTAAACGCAGTTCAAGAAGCAAAAGATGTTCAGAAAAAAATATGCTGTTCACAGGTGCCTCTTTCTGTATCACCATCCGACTCTTGTTTGGACTTGAACTTTATGGCATAGGCAAGATTCATGATGAAACTTGAAGGAGGAAAATAAATCTATCATCTACCCTCTTAATAACTTGAAGCCAGATGCCAAGACAAGTCAATGAATATTAATTTAAGAGGCTGCTTCAGACGCGTTCTGTCCCTCAGCCTCTGCGCACTGAACCTCGCCTGTTCCAGATAAGGGACTTGGACTTGCAGTAGGTGTTGTCCTAAAGATCGTGCTGTGCTGCAATAGCAGGAAGTGGGCAAAAAGCAATATCAGAACAAAAACATAGGAAAACAATGCCAAAGAGTTTATTTATAGCAGCTGTGTCTAACATTACTGTCACTATCTTACTGAGGAAACAGCCTGGGAGAAACATCCTTGCTGCTTTTGAGGAGAAATCTGAAATTTGGAATACTTTGCCTTCCGTGACCAAGTATAGGTTGCTTAACACTAGAGTCCCCAGAAGGAAATATGCACCCCAAAATTCTCTTACATTATCTCTTCTCTGCTTCCATTAAAAACATTCACTTTGTTTATTTGAATCATTATCAGTCCATCTGCCTTAGAGTAGATTTTTACACCACATAATGGCAGAGAAAAGCCTAGCAGTGGTAAGCCACTAGCTCAAATAATGAAAAGTGTGTTATATTTAAATATATTTTATTCATTTGTATTTAATTGTGGGAGTTCTGCAATTGCGCTTAACTGGACAAAAACAAAGCAGGGAGGAAAGGATCGAGTTTAACAGAGCACTCAGTCCCCTGAACACCTGCACAGATCAGCACTGCAGGATCATCTGAACAGACAAACACAAGAAGGTTCAAGAAAAGCATTGAAGTCACAACACCCCATAGGCTCAAACCAGCCTGTGACTTATGTCTAGAAGAATGGGTAAGTATTAGCCAATCTTGTTTAAATTGATTCCCTGCACAAAGCCCATTTTCTCCTCTTTTTTTCCCCTCCCCTTGTGTTAC
The DNA here is from genome assembly GCA_013398175.1 of Climacteris rufus. Taxonomy (NCBI): domain Eukaryota; kingdom Metazoa; phylum Chordata; class Aves; order Passeriformes; family Climacteridae; genus Climacteris; species Climacteris rufus. The sequence goes on from VZRZ01007072.1 coordinate 1,619,483, forward strand.
AAAGTGTAGATATACTTTGATCCTCAGGCTAAAAATACTTTTGCCTTTCCCTCCACTGCCTATTTGTATCTCTAGACAAGAAATTCATGGTAGCAGTAGTTAAAAAATAACATATCATTCAACAGCTGTTCACTAGTTAAAGCAAAAATAATTAATATCTTCTGATGAAACATGTTCCCACAGTTCCTTACCTCCACTAAAATGCTTTGCATTGTTGAAATAGTATCTTGTCATACTTAGTTGATAAGAGAACTGTGAGAAAAAGAAGCTTTTCTAAATCCTAAGAACCCTCAATGCAAAAACTATTATTCTTTTTGATGAAAAAGAAGGCAGTGGCATCACTATGTAATGTGCATCTACTCCAAAGGAAAAAATGTGTTACACACCATCATCCTCCCAAGGAAACGTCTTTATGTTCGCTAAACCTGAAGAGCTGATTACCAGGCGGCAGATGTGGTGCAACATCTCTAAAGAGCCCATTTCCCATTTCCTTACTAACTGCATGGAATATGCCATTTCTAGTGAAAGCACACAGTGACCCTGGCACTGCTTTCTGAGCACTCACGTTCCCACACCCAAAGTCGGCAAACACAAGTATCTCCCATCTCGGGAGCGCTCAGCTCCCGCTGCCGCCTTAGGCAAACAGCTCGTTCAAGGGCACATTGCAACCCTCAAACAAACTTCACTCTTTCACTGCATAACAACAAAGTCTAAAAACAATCTTCTCCAAGTTGTTTCTCTGAGGCTTTCAGATATGGCAGTTTCACAACATCTTTATGCCACTACGGCACACTTCAGTGAAAGCAGAGTGAAAGCTCAAGAAGCTCCTGAAGAATGTTTCAAAGTGGCAGCCAGTGCTGAGAATTCTACTTTGTAGGACCACTTCAACCCAAGCCCAGCATTCCATGAACTTGGTCTCACACACACTGTGGTTATTTAAGTTTTGACCTCAATGAACACACGTGGCAGATCATTACTTACCCTCTTGGAGTCCTTAAAAATGCCCCTGAGGCACTGAAGAATGAGGTTATGGAGGACCTTTTCCAATAGCTATTTTTGAAGGTTTTTATTTCTGTTCTGAAGGCATCTCATTAAAAATATTCACCTCCTGTGCTCCTCAGAAGTGCAGTTAAATTCTGTATAGGTATTTTATATTTGGAGATATTTGGAGGCAGCAGGTCAGAGAACCACAGATGCTGCACATTTTGGTAAGTCTGTCAGAACTCTTCAGGATGACAGAGAAACAGCTTCAAAAAAATAGAATGATCCTGCCTCACAGCAAGTGTTGAGTTCAGCTCCCTCTCCCATACTCACACACTTGCTGTAGACAGCAACACAGTCTATCCAGCCATACATAAAAGACAGTGGTTGTTTTTGAAATAGTAAGCATATTGCATTTATTCTCAGCACAAAGTATATTAAAAGGTAAAAGACAACAATTAAATAAATAGATATAAGTTCATTCCAGGCTGAAGCCAGGCACTGATGTGAAAGAGTGCTCCATGCTGGAGACAATGGAATGAGTCCTTTAGTTAACTGAGCCTTAGCTCTTTTCCCTAAAAAATACCAGAAGAAATGGAAGGCAAACAATGACCTTACAATTCATCTCAGAACACCTTCAATAACAGCCCATGGAGAAGTTTCTCAGCATCAAAGAGAAGATGTGGTTACAACTGAGCCAGCTCAGAACCATTTAAAGACATTTACACAGTAACACAGCACATCAGGGACACCACAACAGGTACATGCACACATTCTATTCCCAAAATGCAAACACAGATTTTCCTAAGCAGGTTATTGCTCAGGAAAGAACAATAAAGAATTGAGACTGCTGGTTTAGCCTGTCCTTCACATCAGGATATTATATAATACTGTCGTTTACTGAGATAAATAGAAGAGCAAGGACTCATCCACAGTGCCCAATCTGCAAATTTATCAGCAGGTTTCAGTCTTTTAGTGGTTTCAAGTCAGACTTGAGCAGTGTAGGCCACAGGAGGGGATGTTTGTGAGCTTTGTTGTCACTTTTAGGGATGGTAGTTGATTGCCATATCAAGTGAAAACAAAAAAAATTTAATGCTTCAGTACTCTTAAAACATACAACTAAACCTCTCATCTGATTAGGAAAAAATCTAACATTATGAAACAGTTGGAAAGACCAACAAAACATTTTAAAGAGGTTTAAAATGCAAAAGGTGCACACACAAAATTAAATACCCTGTTCAAGCAGAATAGAGAGAACACTAAGTACTATATTCTAGTCAATATACACAGATAAGAATTTTTTGTCACTGATGTTGAAATTACATATGTCATCCTGAGACAAATCTGTTTCTCTCTGGAGTAAAAGATCCAGATGTTCCTATTTGAAGTCTCTGGCTTCAGCACCAGACAGTAAGCAAAACAACCTATCCCTTCTATCAGCATTCAGGGAGAGTTCTCCAGCACTGGCCATTTCTCTACCCTTTACCCCTCTCCAAGTTTTTATTTCTTTCCAACAAAGCAATCAAACAAAACACAACAGTTTAATAATGAGACTTCCACCGGAGACTTAGTGCTAGCCCTTAGTCAGTTTGACAAGCAAAAAGTTATCTGACTTTTATCATAAACTATGATTTCAAATGCAAATACAACTACTTTTAAGCTAAACATACTGTATTGTGTTTTGCAGTTGACACTATGCAGGAAAACAATGTTGAGAGGTTCTTTCCAAAGAATATGAGTATTTATGTTCTCAATTTAGTGACTCATACAACCAGCAATTTGAGATTCATTTAACTCTATCCTCCTCAAACTACTGTAGTTGAAAGCAAGCACTAAGTTGCTATTCAAAAGTTGTAAAATTAATGCAACCACTGTCCCATTTCTTCATATTCTTCTCATTCTTTCAGGATATTCCTGCTTCCCTCATAATAAAGTTTTTTATCCTCAACAAAAATACATTAAGGACAAATGAAAACCAAGAGAAATACCACCATAGTTGAGACAAACACAACCCATCTTCCCTTTATTAGAATTATCACTTCCAGGAAATGGCAGCAGGTTCAAAATTTTATCTGCCTGGAAGGATGTCAAATTTTCTGCTTAAAATTAAAATTATGATCCTTGCAGCCATGATTATTTCATTCAGGATTGCTGCTGCACAGTTTAATACACCATTGAAGTTTGTCAAGTTGGCCTTGCATTTATTTCCGTGGTTAAATACCTTGAATGGCAGATAAAAAGCTGTATTGTCCTAAAATTATCTTCTTTTCAGTCTTTACAGCTTTTCACCTGAGCAATTGCTCAGCACAGTGAGAATCCAAACCTACATGGGAAAGTTTGCAAGATCACCCCTCCACACAGTAATCAACTCACCTGAGCGAGGTTTTTTCTAGGATACTAATTATTTATCTATGGAGCATCAACAAACGTTAATTTGGAACAAACCCTGTAAGCAAAGCATCTGGGGCTCATACTCACAGGAGAGGCTCAGTCTCCCCAGGGGGACACCAGACCCGGGATGCTCTCATCACTGCAGGTCCATACAAACGTGCGGTGCTGCAAGTCCCACGTGCCTCCAACCTCCCCCAAGTAAAGGCCATGCACAAGCAGAAGGAGTCAGTCATCCCCAAAACACACACTGTCCAAAGAGCTGGTTGTTGTCTTCAGGAAATAGGTGATAGTCCAGACAAAACCTTCTGAGGGAACACCAGCTGGACACACTGTTGTATTTACAATAAAACCAGTAGGATTCCTGATACAGTACACAGTTTAATGGACACACTCTTCTCCTAGATACAATCCCAAAAAATTATTTAGGAAAAATGGTGAAGTGTTTAAAATAAACTAACAAAAGCTGTACTTCTATTTAACAACTGAAATTGCTGAGGGATGATACCAGCAGAGCAGCTGTTCTTGTTCTACAGAAACCACACAAGTCCAGATAATTCTTGCCAACTTTCCAAGTTTATGCAAGCCTCAGTGGTACAAAAGCCAGTAAACCTTTTTGAATGCAAATTGTACCAGACATCGATTACACCTGCAGAGTTACGAGGGCAACTACAGGTCTGTGAAGGTAATTGTACAGAAAGGGGGAAAAAATTAAAACAGTATAGGGCACCTTTCTAATAACATTTCCAATTGCATACATAATGACAACACAAAAAGGCAAAACTGCCTCTCTTTTATTGCCAAGAGCATAAAGTTTCTAGGTCTCATCCAGTTTAAGCAATTTTTTGAGGGAATTGCTGGATTTTACTCTTGGCCATGCCTTCAAGCACTGCCCTCAGCAGTGCCCTCCTCCAGCCACAGCAGCAGCCCCCCCCAGAGCTGAAATCCTCAGGCTGCTCATCAGCACGCGATTAGGAAGCAAAGAAATGTACATATGCCCTTGTGTTTAGGTATTAACAGGCCGATCCCTTGGGCAGGAACCCTTTCAGCTGGATCCTGTGCCGTGCCGAGCACCTGCGAGTTAAACATTGCCCACATGTGGGTACCTGAGAGCCCGTCCGTGCACGTCCCACCCCGGCTGCCAGTGCAGGGCAGCACGGCCTCTGCCTGTTTGCACATCCTCCGGGGTACAGCTGCGGGTGCAGACCCCCAGAGCCACCTGCTATAGAACCATTCATTTCACCGCAGGTACTTTGTAGCTATCATAGCCAAAAGCAAAGCAGGAGGTGTGTGTTACTCACAGATTGACCGAATCCTTTCTTTCCCAAGTTTTTATGTAGTACACTACGGCAGTTCTACGCTCTCCTAAAGACTCGTGCAAGAGCACAGCCATTTGTTAATTCCGGATTTCACATGACCCGAACAACTGGAACCCACAACACACCCCCACAAGTTGAGAGGCACAATTTGGTAAAAAAACAAAGGGACTTACATAGAGGCCAGTTAAGCTAAACAAAACAGACTTCCGCAAAAGTATCATTTGCCAGTTTCCCTACACATTGCACAGAAAGAAAATGGCAGCAAATCGCTTCCCCACATGCACTTCTCACTCACACACTGCAATAAGGTGCCTGCAATACAACACATACATAAAGCACTCCAAAAGGATTCTAATAATACAGCATTTGTAGCAGCAGGCACATGCTTCCACAAAGAATACTCAGAAAAACTCTTTCATTAAAAGGGATTGTTCAAAAACCTAAAACACTGAAAACATACAAATAACACTCTAGCATAAACAAAATTTAAGATGTCAGGTTAATTTCCTTTAACACCTAAAGCAAAAGATTTATTAGAGGAAAAAATAAATACTCGGCAGCTTTTAACACAGGAAAAAGCTCCTGAATCAATATGAAGACATTACATGCAAACTCCCGAGCAGAAGCAGGTAGCACTCACTGCAATTCATGAGCAGCAAAACAAAACAGTTTTGTTTAAGGCCATGTGGTCTGACCGGCCACTTGCTGGAGGCAACTCCACGTAATACACCTCCGAATCATGTGCACATACGACTCCCACAGCTTGGAGCCCCGCCAGAACAACTGTCTACACAAAAGCAGTCCTGAGAAGAAGCGAGCGATTCAAAACAGAGCGGGGGTCTGAGAGAATGTGCAGGGAAGGGCACTCGGTGTTCCACTGTCCTCGCGGGTCACGAGGCCCTGGCCCTCTGCTAACCCATCCACACCGCTCCGACGGGAATCTGAATGGCATTTCTGTTCCTAAGATGGCATTTCGTTTACTGAAACTGGCTGACAAATAGTTACTGAGAACAGGTATCATGTCATACACAGATGAAATTTAAATAGGACTAAATTACAAGCCAGAGATATCCCTGTGCATCCTTTGCTTCATCAACACCGGGGCAGCTGTTTCACACAGCCTACCACCTACATTCTGCAAACACTATTATCCTGCAGTAAATATTTTAGCTCCATTTGCTCCAAATCCCATGGCTTCTCCTATTCTGAACAGATACAACATCCATCTCATAACCTGTTGCACTTGGCAGACCTCTGTATGTGCTGTATGTGCTACAGAACCAAGTGTTTGAGGATGAAGGAATTTCCTCTGAGCTTTCACTGTGAAATATACTAATGGGTAACACTTAACTAGAAGTTACGTTAACGAACGCAGGTAGACATACATGGAAGAGGTATGCATGAACGTTTATATACTCAGAAGATTTCAGAACTATATAAAAAATAATAATAATAAAAATCACTAAAGTAGGACTCCTTGCATGAACAGGCACGGTTCCGCAGTAAATCACAGCGCTGAGATGGGCAGCAGCGCACTGACCCGCACCGCGCTCACCTGCGAGCTACAGCACCGGGGCTGCTGCTCCGCGCCCGCTCCTCAGCGCTGTCCCCCATCGCCGCCAACTCCGGGCCGCGGTGCCTCGCTCCACAAGCACAAGTCATTCTCTCCCTGTTTGTTTTTTCCCACTTTCCTTTCGGCCCGAGCCTCCCCGACCTCCCACCCCGAGGCGGGGGCCGTGGGGCGGAGGGAAGGGCCGCGGGCCCCGCCAAGGCAAACAGCAGCGGGGGCACCGCCGGGCCCCGCTAACACCACGGGGCTCAGAGGAGGCGGCCGGCTCCGGGCACCGCGGCCCTTCCCTCGAAACCCACGCTCCTGTAAGATTTACCACTAAACAAACGCTGGGAGTTCTTCAAAAGCACAGACAAATAAAGGCACCCGAGAGGGTCGAGCGCCCGCCGGCCCCGGTGCCGCCCACTCAGGGCCCCCGGCGGGGCACGAGCGGAGCCCGCCCG
>VZRZ01007072.1:1626499-1675935 GCA_013398175.1 Climacteris rufus
TGGAAGGCGGGCAGGGGGAGCGGGCGGGACGCGGCGGTCCCGGCGCTCCGGCGGCTGTCAGGCCAGGCACCCGTGTGTGTGTTCGCCTGGCCCCGCCGCCCGCCCCTCTCCGCCGGCCCCGCCCGGCTCTCCGCCCTTCCCGCTCCGGCCCCTCGTTCCCGGCTCCCGTCTGCTCCTCGGTTGTGCGTCCTGTCCCTCCCTTCCCCTCCTCCGCTCCGGGTCCCCTCTGAGCTGCTCACCCCGGCCTCGGCCCGGGGCTCCGGGCTGCGCTGCCCCGGCCGCCCCCCGAGCCCTCGCCTCCCGCCCAGGGAAGGTGGAGGAAGCCGAGTTGGGGTTCAGAACAGCCAAGGAGCCACGCTGACCAAAAACAGGCGAAGAGCATCGCTCCACGCTAAGAATCGCAAAGGAGGTTAACAGCAAGCGACCAGGAGGAGATCCCACTAGGTCAAAAGCCTGAAGAAAGTAGCGACAAATAATGTTCAGGTGGTAAGGGGCGTGTGTGTTTCGGGCGAAAGTAGCATGGAAATACACTCAAAAGTCCTACTGACCTGGCAAAACACAGGGATGTGAAGATGGAAGCATGTACATGATGAGCACTTTAAATGAGGGACCCTTTCTGAGATGTATTTTCACTGTGCCTGGTAAAGATAATATTACTTTCTGTGACCAACGTCAGTCTAATAATAATAAACACTAACAATTACATCACTCAAATTTAAATTAAATGTAGGTGGTAGGTCTCTCTCAGTAGCAGCATTGCCAACATATAACAGCTAATGGAGAAACAGTAATAAAGAAGCTCACCACGTTTTGTAGGCCAGACATCAGAAACACTTTACAACAGAATAACTAATAATTAACTATGGCTTGGCCTTACTTTTTAAACCAGCTTCTTCCAGTGACATTTCATCTCTCAGTTATTTCTAATTGCCAAGGCTAGGAATGTGATAGAGACATATGGACATTAGACCTTGCATTAACTAAAGGTCTCTAATTCCATTTTTTCTTCAATTTAGGATACTAAAGTAATCTCTAAACTCTACACTGTATGAAAACATTCTGGAATTAAGATCATATTTAAAGAAATCAGTTCTTAAGGTCAATTATTTTTAAACTAGGGACAATTCAACTGGAAAATAATAATCAAGATGTCATAAGAGTTTTACAGATAGGGGTTTTTCTGCTCTTAAAGTAGCAATTCACATAAATTATACAGGTGTGTGGGGAACTGGCACTTACCTTGCCCTGTGGCAAAGTCAGGGATTTCTGTTTTCATCAACACCAGGCTCTGAGCAAAACCTGGGCTCCCAGCAGCACTGATATAATTGGCAGAATGGAGAAATCTTTGAGGCTGCTCTGGTCTGATAATTTCTGATAGATTCCTGAAACATTGAGGCTTTGTCATAGCTGCAGCCAAGAAAAGTGGAAACCAGACATCCCATCCCCTGCTTTGGCAATGCCTGTTCCAAAAGCAGAGCTGCCACAGGCTGTAAGTGCCTACTTTTTATCCAGGACTTACCCTGCCTGTCACGTAAAGGAACAGTTCCAGACCCCTGTTTTAAAGCTTAATTTGATATTCTTTATCAGGAAATGGGAAGAGATGCTCTGCTTAGAGACCTTTCACCTTTAGTCTATCTTATGTGTCCACAAAATTTCCACTTACTTATGAACACAGGGAATGAACAACTAGTTGATGTAACATTTACAATTATATAACAAAGTGGAAGCTGCTCAACCACATAAACTAAAAGCATTGTCCAGGGAGATTGGACATTTGTCAGTAATTACTAATTTGTATTTCCTGTGTTTAAAGATGCTAAATTATATAATGCAATTTGTAATTGTTGTTTGTTCAGCATTTTAAAATCTTAACAAGCATTAAACTTTCCTTAGTATGCAAAATATAAAACTCAACTGTTAAATCTATTATTACTCAGTCCAAAACATTATCTTAAAACACAGTGATATCTGACTCTGATACTTAAAAAAAAGTTTTATTTTAGCAAGCCAATTCAAGGGTAAAAACATGACTATTCCAATAAATGTACTGGTATTTCTCAGGTTTGAAGGCAGTCTAAGCAAAGAGGTGAAGTTTAGAAATACAAATCTTGCCCTGTTTTCCTGATTCGCTGTCCCTGTTATTCCCACTCCACCCTCAGTAGCTGAGCATTGTCCAACTGTTCTGCAAAGAGATGGTGACTTCCTTCCTAACACCTAAACACACCTTGGCATGTTTGCAAAAGCTACAATAAAGAGCAGACAGCTTCCTTTCTGTTGATGACTCATGACTTATGGGTACATCCCCTCTTAGACATTGCTAAAGATAAGTAGGTCTAATTCTATTCTCACTTTTAATTATTTCAAAAGAAGTATGATGTAACTGACAGCAATGAAATCACTCCAGATTTTCATCAAAATTATAAAGAAGTCATTCTTGCAAACCAGGTTCTCATCAAGCAATGCACTTCCAGAGGAGTGGTAGGCCCTGCAGAGTCTGCCCCGAGGTACCTCACACTTCAGGGGTGTTGGAAAGGAAATAAAACATTGCTTATTGTCTGCCCCAAAGCCACCTCGTCCTCCTCCCGTGGTTCTTGCTGTGCCACTCTCTGTTTCCCGCATGCTCCATCAGTAAATGACTTGGTGCAGTGATGCCACAGAACCTGTGCCCTGTGGTTCCACCAGAAGTTACTGCAAACAGCAAAAGCTGCAGCAATAATGTCTCTAACCAAGTACAGACACTGGTCACAGACCATTGAAAAAAATCACCACTATGGTTCAAGACCAAGACATGAAACCCTGTGTTCTGCCTTCAGCTGACACCAGCCCACCTCTGCTCCCAAATGGATCTATTTCCTATTTGTTACCTAGTTCCTACCCACTTCTCATGTAACATGGGCATAATAACTTTGGCTTATGGCCTTTATACGATCAGCTGGGCACCAGTGAAGAAAAAAATTCTGCCTTGTGACACACCAAACTAGTGCCCTGATGTCCCACTCCCATCATTAGTATCTGATTTCATAACCAGACCCAGTGACATTGGTTGAATCACCTGAGAAACACAGAATTACTAAAAAGGGTGTGGCCACTGCATTCTGGAAGATTTAGAAAATGTTGCCAAAAAAGACTTTTATATCGCGATTGTAGTTCCACAATTTGCACTGTGAATTATCTTCACCAGACAGTAGCTGGCTGCCCTGAAAATACTCCTGGCATTGGTTTCCTCAATGTTAAATCCTTCTGGAAACTCTTTTTCTTTACAACAATTTAGTTTGGTAATTATGTAAAAAATAAATATATAAGCCTGTTCATCAAGTGTTTTTGTTTTTGCTATGCAAAGCATCCAATTTGACAAGTTAAATCCTTTGTAATTGGGTTACAAATATCTTTTTTAGCCATGAAAAATGTGGTTTTATTTTTCATCTGTATCTTCTGTACTGTCAGAGGTAAGGAAGAAGTCTTGGTTTGCAGCTATTGGGAATAGTCAATATTCCAAAAAAGGACAGAGTGTAGCCTCCAAAGATTAATTTACTCTGAAATGGAAAAGACACTCTACCAGTTTCCCAAGCCCTTTGTATAATCTAGGGTTCTATAGTTATTAAGAAATGTAATTTCCAGTCCCATGTCTATTGGCAAGAAATGTTGTGTTAAGTAGGAAATTATGATTATGATTAGTCAAGTATTTTAGGTTGAGTAAAATCTCGTCATAAGCCTGGTTGGCTATTACAAAAATTCAGAGCAAGATTTGATGTTGATTTACAGTCAAAGGGTTAATATAGAATTTGCAGAGGGAGCAGATGTGTTACAGGGTTTAGAATTACTTGAAACCACAGATACACACTTCCCCCATGGAGAAAAAATGTGAAATTAATGGACTATTGTGAAATAAACTTACCTGACTCATGTAATCAACAAGACTGCCTCTCTTCAAGCAGATCTTTTTGTGCACCAGTACCAACTAAATAGTTAGAATTCCATCTAACTCAGCAGCCCAACAGGACAGCATTCCACACACTCACTCAGGTTAGTTCAATCTCCCATCTATTGTCAAGCCCTGTGACACTACCAGAAGAGTCTGGAAAAATGTTTGATTTTGGTGGTAAAACAGCCTTGACTATTACAGCTTCCTATATATTAAAAATTAAGTCTTTTTATTAACTGATGAACAAAAATCTCCAGATGTTGATTTCTTCTTGCATGGATTTTTACTATTATAACTACTATGTCTATTATATTATAAATCATTATATCTAACAATATGTAACTAGATTCCCTTCATTTACCTGAGCAACATAAGGAATCAGAGGTTTCAAGGCTTATCCCTAAAATGACAGTTTGCAGGGTTCACTGACTGGAACAGTGCTTTGAAATCCACTTACATAAAGAAACCCCACATATAAATAAGTATTTATCACATCCTCTTTGACAAAATGAATCCAGTCTAGGTTTTTACAGTTTTGTGGATGTGGGTAGGTTCCACTTGGCATGCAGAACCACCACGTACTGCTCGGAGACCTTCAAAGAGGACAGAGGAAGAATAATTACATAAAATTTTATAAAACACAATTTTATTAAAAAACAAAACAAAATCAGACCCAGTCTGTCCAATACAGAAGTTTTAGAAGTTAGAGTTGCTTGACTATAATAAACACCCATCAAAACAACTGTTTCCCTTCCAGCTGTGGGGCATGAACAGCAGTTAGCAGCTCTGGCTGCTTGTGTGTTGTGTGTAACTGCACTCAAAGCCTGCAGGATAAAACCACAGCACTTTCAAACAATTTCTTCTTACACTGTTAAGAAAAACCCAGTGACTGAAATGAAACAAAAAAAAATATTTTATTTTGATATTTGACTTCTAAATTATAGTATGATAAAAAATTTATTTCTGCGAATGTCACCTTGCATTCTATTTTCAACAGTTGATGTGTCCATGTACAGGTACAAATTATGGCAACAACTATACTCATCATTCAAAATGTTGAACACACTGTCACACCTTGAGCCTTCAGCTTTCCAATGTTTTATCCCCCCTCCCAGAAAATATACTATAAAACATCCAATGTCCACACACTTAAGACTAGCAGAAATTAAAGGGATCCTTTCACCATTATGTTTAGCATTTACTAATGCTTGAAAATAGTAGTAAGCTAACCTCTAATATGTGTTTAAACATATCTTTTAAAAAATAATTTTTACAAGGATTTTTGCTCTTACTCTCATTAGAGAAAAAAATAAAGAATTCTTGCCAATTCAGTACTATGTCCTTCCAGCATCTCAATATACACAATATCTTTCTAATTGTTTTAAGAACTGTGGCTTTGTAAAAAAACTATACTAAGTTAGATTAAGTATTACTCCTCTTACTTTTGTATATTTTAAGTGTGGGCTGTCCTAATCTAAACTTTCACTTAATTATATTGTCTTTCTTCTGAGTACATAAAATATGCTGTTTCCACCTTAAGCTAAGAAGGAATTAAGCAATTTTTCTTCCCTCCCACCCCCAACCAGATTTGACTGTCATCTGCATAGACCTTTTATAATTAACAAATACATTTTGCAAGATTGTACCGCAAATTTTGAACAAATAAAAATAAAAACATAAATGACAAGCGTTTCTTTGTGCAACTGCTTTCATCCCTTTTCAAAACTCAGCTTTCTTAAAGCTCAAAATGAAAACTTAATTTCATTTCATAATACCAATTCTGCCACTGAATTTAATGGAATGAGGAAATCTTCCCAATCTTTAGTCTAGCATTAAATAACAGTGAGCTGGGACTTCCCCTGGATGAAAGCAGCATTACCTTCTCCAGCTCACTGGTAAGAAACTGCCTCCTCCTCATGTTATGCAGCTTTGACATTTCTATGCACAGCAGATCTGCAGTACACAAATTGTGTCATCTTTCTGCCTTGTCTTATTCAATCCAAACTCCTTCTCCAGTAAAATAACAAGAATTGCACCAAATCAAGATCCTTCATAGCTGGATTTAGTGGAGGGGCATTTACCTCTAAATGATTCTGCCTAGTTTGACCTTCAAGTAACAGGAAAACGTGGAGAATTTTGCCTTCCATACAAAACCATAGCCTTAAAAAAATCATCAAATGTGCAGATGATTCACTATGTATGTAAAATCACCTAAACTTACTTAGATATTGCAAGTTTTGAGGTTTTCCAGTTAGTGTTCTTTGAAATTTTCTAAAGCAGGGAGAAAAAGGAACATTACATGAATGGACATGGCCCTCCAGATCCAACACATACATCCAAGTGATCACAGAATTCCATATTACAATTGCAAAGCATGTCAGAGTTCTGCCATCAAGGGTTATGTACAAATAATTGTTATAGCACTTTCTTACTCCATTTGTGACAACAATCTCAAGAGTCTTTTGTTTGGAAATTCAAATGATTAAACATAAACTGATGCAAAGAAACCCAAAACAAAACAAAAACAACCCAAGAAAACAACCCTTGAGCTTTAAAGCTCCTCAGTTAGCCAAAATCATCACTTGTTTAATAGTTCTACCTCATGCTATTAAAATGGATAATACAATGAAACAGTTAGCAATGTGTAACTCTCATCTATCAAACCTGAGAGAATATTTGAGGTATTTGAGTTCTCCTTTAGTTCCCCCTAGAGTGACCTCCTGCTAGTGGAATGTGAATCCAGGTTCAGTGAGACAGAATCCAACTCCATGAGCAGAATTAGCAAAGGCACATTGGTAAGGTGTCCTTTACCACTTGCTGGTACCAGGTTTATTGTAACAGTGCCTGGAATTGCAGTTACATAGGTGTGTTCAACTTAGGAAAAGCTGCTCTTTGGAAACAGGAGAGACATTTTGGATGAGGCTACACCCACCTGGTCACTGCAGAAAACAGGACATGCATGCTCTGTGTCTGTAGATAAACATGTCCAGTTGCAGTTTTTGTATTTTTCCTTAACGTAACACTAGTGACAGTACACTATCCTAATCACTAAATGATGATAAGCAGTGTGAACTGCAAAATAACTCATAGTTATCAGTAAACTCTGTTTACTGGGTGGCTTAAGACAAAGTATTCCTGCCTGTTAACTGCTTGTCTTGGCTTCTTTCAACCCAGGTGATTTTGTAGCACCATGTCCTTGAAGGACAATAGGAACCCCCCAAAAAGGATACTCATCTCATGGCTGAACAAATCCAGAGTGATTTCTTCAATGTAAAATCTGATCTTCCTTCCCCCATCTCTTTAAACTATTCTTTATATTAGCCCTTTCAGGAAGAAAATAGGAAACTTTGTTTCCATGGTATCACTCAGCATAGGGAGGACCTGTATTTTTGTCTATTATAAAAATGACACTTGAGCATCAGTCTGGTGCTGTTTGTGAGTCACCACAGCCAGACTGCAGAGGAGAGATGGGAGGTGAATGCAGGAGAGGGAGACATGCACTGAAATTAAATACTGAGACACATTAACATCAGGGAAAAAGAGACTGGGGAAAGGAGCTCAAACACTTCTAAAAGAAAACTATGTCTTCTGATGGAGCATTTCTTGATCTCACCTTTGGCATCTTATCTCGCTTCTGAAAAAAATCCTGCTTTCAGTCACTACAACACTCCTGCCATCAAGTACATCAGCACCTAAAACTAGAGGCTGGACTATAAAATTTACTAAAACTTAATGTTGCAAGCTATTTTATGTCCAGTTGCAAAATTACTGCTAGCAAAAAATAGTAAATTTTTATTATGGCATCTGTAAACAGTGTAATACCATGACATTTAAATTATAGCAGGAATAATTTCGGAATGTATTTTTTCATGCTGCATTTTTCAAATCATGAGAGGCTTTTTATAAAAAGACCAACAGATTTTCAAGTTTACTGACCACAAAAAAATGGAATAACAGATCTTCTTTGGGACTACTTGTTCCTTCAAGTAGATTTAGTGCTGAGACAGTGTGGTAGTTAAAGCACAAACAGAGGCTGTGGATAAAGTGGCAATGCATAACAACTTTGTAATGTACTATAAAGGAGCAATTGCCTGCAGTTCATCAGCGTGGATATGGCAGTGAAGTTCTGCTTTACATATTCCAGGCACTAAGAACTTTGTAGCAGTCATTACAGGAGGTTCTTCTTCCCCTATAAAAGGAAAAAAAAAGTGAGGTTCATTCATTGAAACACTGATTTTGTACTTGGTCAACACTTCAGACACAATGCAAAGAAAACTTATGAAAACCCTCTGCACCATCCTGTCATACACTCCTGAGGCTGAGCTACCATGCTCAGTAACAGTTTATCTAAAGAAACAATACTGATTTTTTCCCCAGGCAGGACTTCTTAGGGAAGACCTTATCAGTGAATAGATCTAGTAAAGGTTTGGTTGTTGGTATTTCCTCAAAATTAAACTGGTTTGAGCTTCAATCCAGAATGCCAAATATGATGATCTCTTTGAGAATCTTTTCTTTGCAGATCAATGGTCTGCACAGGAACTACACTGAAAGATAGAAAGGATTACAAATTATGTGATTTAGGATTCTAATTCAAAAGATTATATCAAACTGTCCTTTAAGGAAGAAAGGAAAGATATACTTTGAGATTCTACATGATGGAGCTATTCACATGTATTCTGACCAAGTGATGGGTAAAAATAGGTAGTCAGAACAGAAATGGTGGTGTGAATACAGAGTAATAATCTGGACATGTCCATCTCTCAGAATAAAAGTTAAAAAATTCTATTTAGCCCTCTCACTGTCAGGCATATAAATATTGGGGCTATAGATGTTTTCTATGTCTGGGACAGTAAAGAAATTTAATGGGTTGTACTATGAAAGGCAGATGATGCTCAGTTCCAGATCCTGTCTCCTTTGTACCCTGTACCTGATTAGGGCTGTGCTTTGGGTGAGGGGAGGTTTGAGGGAGACTCAGGCAGGGTGGTGCTTTTGGATGAGCACAGTAAAGGGGAAAATGGCAGAAAATATTGTGGTTTCTTAAGACGTTGGCACATCAGTGTTTACATCCAACTCTACCAGCAAGAGCTGTAACATTTAACCTCTACAGCTGAAGCATGTTAACAAGTGGGTATGTGACTTGAGAATTAATTACTGGAAAGACTGCCTCTTTCTTCCAGAGCCTCCTTGCAGCTGGGATACCCAGCTGACAGCTCAGGGATTGAATCAGGAGGGGAACACTGGGAAAGCATTCTTACAGGGAGGCCATACATTTCAAACTAGCATCCTACTTCCATCCAACACTAAACCTTTACAGAGATCATCTGTAATTTTTCCCACAAATGTGAGAAAAGGCTAAGTTAGAAGGTGGTAGGAAACTAGAAAATACAGTTTTAATTTTGAAAACAGTAGTTATGGCTTAAGTAATTAAATCAGTAAATCTGTATTTTTTTTTCACCTGAAGTTTTTTTCAGGTTTTAACTATTCTGTCCTATAGATTATCTAGCTTATAAACATAGATGGTATATCTGTAAACCAACATATGCATTCTCTTCCTCCAAGACAACTCGGGCAAACATTAGTTAGGAATAATCTTAATAATAATTTAAAAATTCATTTAGCCAAAAGTGTCGTTAACTTGCTGTCAACACTCATTCCAGAAAGCAGAACAGCACACTACCATCAAAATGCAATATTCATCTGTTGTAGCTGCTTAAGGAAAATCTCAGCAAAGAGCAGTTTTATCATATCAACACAACTGGTGGAGCATTCCACACCGATGTAGTTGTGATGCCAGTTCAATCTACTGTAACTGGTAAGGCCAGATCAGTTTTTTTACACAGCCTGAGGCAAAATTTACACCTTCTAACTGGAGGCATCTAAGCTGGGTGTCTATTTTGGAGAGTGTCTTCCAAGCATTTAAATTCCTCCACTGAAACCCATTTGTTCATTCCCAGCCCCATATCTGGTCAAAAGCCTGATGTCATCCTGAAACTTGAGTTAACCACAGTGCAGATGATATCCCTAAAGGATGCAATATGTGCTGGAGAAAATAGGATGTCAGGTTCAGATTTGTGGCTGTGAGAATGCTCCACCATATCACCCTCTAGATGACACCACACAGCTGTCAGCTGAAATCCCAGCTGCCAAGGAGTCCCTGGGAGAAAGAAGCCATCTCTCCAAGAATAGATCAATTAATGGGTAATGGCTTATTAATAGAATTGTAGTGAAATCTTACCTAGCTAAGATTTCATACACACATTATAAGTTATGGAAATGATTCATTTTTCCAAAGTTACTGTACCTGTTTTGCCATCCTTATACAATGCTTACCTTTCTCTCAGCTTTCTGTACAGCTCCTCACATATTATCTTACCTCTTTGGAGATGGCAGAAATATGCTCACTGTAACTGAATATAATTTTTGAAACACTGCTGTATCTTACCTAAACCTGATGATGAAGAAACACTTCCTGTGATGGAAGATGTTTCCATTTGGTCTGTCAACAGTCCTTCCATTAAAGGTAAAGATAATTCAGATGAAGGAACAGATGAATCATAGATTCCAGAATCTCGAGGCATGTCTTTGAGAGTTGAAGCTTTAACAACATGTAACAATGGCTGAAGGACAGAGCTGCCACCACCTTGAATGTCCTGAGTTTCTATGTCTTCTCCAAGGTTTAAGTGCTGAATTATACAGTGAGAGTCTGAATTTCCTGCTGAAATACTATTTACATCTGTTTTCAGGTAAAAATCACCATCCATCACCTGTTTATTCACTAAGTCATTTAAAACTAAGCCTGAATCAAATTTTTCCATGACAGGCTCCGAGTAATGTAAAGAAGGTGGAGGGAAGGGAATAAATTGTTTCTCAAACCAATCTGGTTCCTGATCAATGAACTGATGCATATTGCAAATAGCAACATAAAGGGACCTCCCAGATTTGCTCCTGAAATAATTCCTTTTACTGATATTAACAGGAAACACCTCTGAATCCTGTACACTGAGATCTCTGGAGTGTAAGTGTGAATACAGCTGGGGGAGATTGTCCATGAGTTTGTATTTTGTGCTGAGATCCAGAATAGCAGGGATGTCTCCCTCACAGGAGTAATCAAAGTAGACTGCAATGAACTTGCAGAGGTCAGCTGAATTCTGCTTTGCTTGACGAAGCTTCTCTGCAACAGTCAGCACAGCAAACAGGAAGAGTTCTCCTTTTCCTGCATCTTTGGTTACCCCTCTGTGCTTCCAGTTCTTTTTCTCAACAAAGTACTTCATTCCTTTGGAACATACAATGATGATAAACTGGGACTCATTTATTTTTTTAACGAGCCACTCCTTCTGATCTTCTTTACAATTTTTTAGATCTTCCCACAAATCTAGAGCCACCTGGAAAAGAAAAAAAATCTGGTTGATATTAATTTTTAGATTATTAATTATATTTGAGTTATACTCAGTCAGCCTGTACTTAGCTGAAAATTTATCTGAAAATTACTGATGAGATTAACTATAACTTGGCTCTGATGTAAATACAAACTGTTTTAAAGTAAAAATAAGTAATGATTAACTGGCAGTGGACAAACTGGAATCAGTGATATTAACTATTTCAGTAGTTATTCAGCAACATAACAGCCTCACATTCACTCTGAACTTTGCTTGTGGGCTGAATATTTCCCTGGGCTCAGGAAATGGGAAAACCTTTTAAGAATTTTTTTTTAAAACAAGAATGCTAGTTATTACATTAACCCATTTTCCTGCTTATTTATTACTTAAAGAAAAACATATCTAATTATACCAGTGTTACATACAAATTTATGGAACCAGCATGTAACTGCAGAGCTGAGTAGCTGAATGCAAACCAAGTAGTTCCCTAAAGAAGAAAAGCATTATGGATTTGATACACAGCAATATTTCTTGGGGAATGAAAAGAACATAGAAAATGTGGCTGGACCAAGTAAATTATTATTTACTTATGTAATCAAATTTGATATAATCAATCCACAATAAACAATTGTGCTGCCTCAAACAATTTTACCATTGTACATCTGGGTCCCTAATGTGCTGAATGGAAATAACAGAATCACAGAATTGTTTGGGTTGAGAAAGACCTTTAAGATCAAGTCCAACCATTAACCCAGCACTACCAAGTCTACCACTAAACCATGCCCCTAAGTACCATATTCATTTATCAGCTTTTGCATATTAATGAAGTCTGATGCCAAGAATTTTCATATCTAGATAGGAACATAATTAGTGCCTATAATATCAAGTCCTTCCAGTTAGGATTCAAAACAGCAGCAGCTTTATCTGATAAGAAAGCCCTGAACATTTTATTCGAAGTTATTTTATTTTGTACTTTTTCAAGTTTTCTGACCTTTCCACATGATCTGAAATGCTTGTCTACAGCAAGATGAGGGATACAATCTCATGGAAGGAGGAATGAGTAGTAGGATAACAGAAAAAAATAGATGCAAAAAAACTTGCATAACAGACACACATCAAAACTACTTATAAAATATTCTTTGAAGCATTTTTCCAGAGAACAAAGATTTTCGCTCTGCTGCACCACCCACAGCAGAGTGAAAAATTTGCCCCATCAGAAGAGAGCAGATGGATATCCAGAACACAAGGACTCCTGGAAACTGCTACCACATAGCTGGCTACAAGAAGAAAGTGATCCTGCCCAAAATGCTCAGTCAGTTGGGCTGGATGGTCACTGTCAGTTCTTTCCAACCAGAAAATTTAATTCTATGCACCGGGAAGATAAGTCATTTTAATGCTGCTCGGTGGATACTCTGGGAAAGCTATAATGCAGGTAGTTTTCTGTCTGGTTTTGCTTCTGTTCTTCACATCCTGTATGACCTGCTATCTGTGAGAAAGGATTTTTATTATGGACAAGCTATTCTTTTAAATGGCTATAAAATGCCACTGGTTTTGTCCTTTATGAGAAAACATTCAAATTCCATATGAAAAATACTTGTGCAACTGTTCTGTTACGCATTGAGCATCACTTTTTATATTAAACTCCACAGCTTTAATAACAACATATTTCTGTACATAGATGCTATCAATAGTTTGTTATATAAATTTAAAATGATGCCTGAGACCATATATTCCATGGTACATTGTTAGAGCAGTAAGAGCTCACCTCAACACTATTCCAAAGTGGCACAAGTGTAGCAGGGCTGAAGTACACCTCTACAAGGGGTTTCAAGGAAGTTACTCACAGAACATTTTACCCTGAACTATTGTGAACAGATGAAGAAGTTGTGACCATCCCCAGCACACACGTGAGGCCTCGGTGGTGTTTCTGGGTTTGGTCAGCAGAGAGCAGAGTTGCTGTAACAAAACCCAGCTCCAGCTCCTCCTGGTAACATCCCAGTGGTGGGAGGAAAAATGCAGCACAAAGAGACTTAACGATTGTCCTGCCTTTTTCCAGCTGAAAACTGAAAGAGTGGCCACATGCTGATTCTATTTCAGAAAGCAGTGTGAGATTCTAAGCCTAGTCACTCAAAGTAACAATTTGAACGTCTCTGTCATAGCTTTCAATCAAAAACAAGAAAAAAAGAGTTGCTGATTTTACAGTATTAATGGAACATGAGGGAAGTAAAAAAATAAAAATCAATTAATAAGTACTTGCTTATTATCAACAAGTAATCCTAATAATGCAGGTTTTGCTCTATGAGTACAGGTCTTTATAGATTCAACTTCTTTTCAATTACAACACAAAATATATTTTAGGAATACCAAGGTATATCAGGTAGACAATATTACCCCTCTGTGGCTGCTGACTATAAAGATGCAAGACCTACTGAATAGAAAAAGCACTAAATACACAACAAGCTAAACATGGCTGAATGAAAGTCCTGAAATCACGATTTTCCACTATTCTCTTGGTTTGGGTTGTTTTGGGTTGTTGTTGTTGTTTGGTTTTATTTTTTTACACTGGATAAGATCTGTTCATTTCCCCAAGTAAAGCAAATGTATACAGCCAATATTTAGAAAAATAACAAAAGTTATCCCTGTGGAAAGGAGAGATTTAAATACCTAATAATCAAGCACAGCGTTTTGGGAGTGCTGTTTCAATTAAGGAAAAGTTGTTTACATATGAAATGTTGAGTTTACCTCACAGCCACAGAAGTCCTGAAGAAAATAAGCAAAGCACTGGATGACATTAATGTGCTTTTGGCAATCTTTACTGGAATAGCAGATGAACACTTTTGGCCGGGGCCGGAGTTGTTCCACATGAAGACCTGCAGCATAGGCTGAAGATTCTGAGCTCTCCTCATCTAGATGGGAATATATGTTTTCTAAATTGGAAGAGAGAAGAGAGTTCACACCATAAACCTTGGATTTGTTTTAGGTGTTTAGAACGTTTGTAGGCTCTTTACTAATGCATACAATAATATTTTTTTTCTGAAGATTTTTCTCTCCTTTCCATCCTGAAAAATAAAAGTTGCACACACTCTATTTATCCAGCTTTTGAGTTGTGGAACACACTTTCAAAGTGAAATGTGCAGTTATTTTTGTCCCACTCAGAAAACAAAAGGAAAGTTTATTTTATAAATGGAATGAAGATGTTTCACCTTTATCCAGCTTCAACAGTCTTCACATTGCTGTTCAAATATTATAAGCCTAAAAGATGTATCATCCTCAAGAGTTTCCTGTCTAACAAAGTCTCTTGTTTACAAAAAAAACAAACCACAACATAAGCTGGGTAAGAATATGAAACTCCAGGAACACAGACCCCTTCAGGATATCATATAGGATCTCTCTAGTGTACATATACACACCCGTGTTTGGACATTAATTTGACATTCATTTGAATTAAGATGTGATTAAATTAAATCAAAATAGCTATTAGTGTTTCTTTCCTTGCATAGATGCTTTTATGCTGGAACATAAAAGTCTGGCCTTATGCCAGACTAATTCAATCTAGTTCTACAGCTGATTAGGCTAATTTGGAATAAAGCATGAGTATTTCAAAATACAAATATCCATCTAGGGATTTAATTCAGGACAATTCATCAGGAGTAACTATTCTGGAACAACTCTCTTTGCAGGCAAATCCTCAGTGATTTGCCTGGGTTTTTTGTTGGAAATGTGCTAGCTGTGAGCACAGGAATAACTACAGAAGACCAGAAGGTAAAATGATTTAACCCAGCTGGCATATAGCACTTGCAGTCTATCTCAGTGCCAAAATTCAGGTGGATAACACAGATATGTGAGGTTTGGAGAACTAATCTCTTTTTCCATATTCATAAAACCACGATTCCCTAAATTCAATATAAAAAGCCAATGGATTTTTAACATCTCAATGTATCAAGTGTTGCTTGCCAGCTCCTGGATACAGAGAAGAGAGAAGTCAGCAAGGAGAGATGGAATCTAAGTAAGAAAAACATCTGCAAGAAAGTCTTAGAAAGAGTAAATTTAGGAAGATGGCTTAGGATGAAATGTCAAGGCAACTTGCAGGAAAGTGAGCAAATCTGGAATAGTAGCTGCAGATAGTATTTCAGGCAGCACTGTGAATTGTATTGGCATCACACAGCTTTACTTTCTTTCTGATTTAAAAGAAACATGAATTAGATATTTCTGAGTGAAATAAGGGAATGTTTAAAACAGATCCATTTACAAATCTGTTTGTAATCTACATGGTCACGTAGCACTTCCTCAAATAAAAAGAAACATGAAATAAAAAGTATTTTCCAACAGAGGTTTTGCTCTCTCCTTTCTACAGTGAAGTCTTGATTTGTGATACAAAACTGTCAAGGCCACAAATTACCACCAAGCACCAATCAAAAATTTGCTGCAAGTTTCAACACACAAAAAAGCTGTGGGGAGCAAGAACAGAGAAACAGAAAAGAAAGTTCTTCAGATAAAGGTATTTTTGGAATGAACCTACCAATTAAGACAGTTTTGGTTGCAGGGGTATGTTTAACTGGATCTCTGCACTGCACAAAGCCCCTTACCTTGCTGTTTCTTGCGGCACATCACTGTGAACAGCGTTGCAAATGCAGAGATGACAACTAAAGGCACCGTAATGGCAATAGCTCTGATGGGTCCAGCCCATGGAGAGTGCACTTGGAAGAAGAAAGCAGAATTAGCCACATGCAAATAAGCTTTATTACAATTATCTAATCACATTTTCATACTGGGAACGCAAAACTGCTGCAGTAGACGACTACCAGGTAATTCTCAAATATACAGTAGGCTCAAATAACCGTGTTCTGCTCCATTTCAAACAGTGTTGTGGTGGTTGCACCCACTGCCACAGCATCAGAGGGACTCACACAAGTAACAAGAGCTGCAACTCACACCACCCCCAGGAGAACAACTCTGTGTCCAGTGTAGTTTTGATAAGATATGCAGTGGTCATTTGCACCTGACATGTTTTGGTTTCCAGGGTGCTGAACTTGCCACTTAGAAAGAATTTTACCCACTGCCTCCATCTGTAGCTTTTCTGAGCCTGCAGTTACATTCTGAAATCCTTATTTAGCTTCCAAAAAACAGGTCTGATACACAGGCATGCAAAGCATTCACCTGACAGGTTTTCCAGACCCGTATGCAAATCAGGTTATGATCCCTCATGTCCACATACACAACAAAAGCCACTTCCCCACAAAGATTTCCCATGATAGATTGATCTAAACTCCACTAAATGTACAGATCTGTATGTACAAGTGTGCATGTCTACTCTTTTTCATTAGGTCAAAAAGCCACAGCACAGGTACCTCAATAGTCTTGATTACAGCAAACAGAAAAGGGTCAAATCAAGACTCATTTATAACATAATTAAAACTGAATCTGAATTAACAAGGTAAATACAGTATATTGTTTCAAAAACAGAGCTCATACCTGGTTTTAGTGCATAGTGCATTGTTTTCCTTGTTGTATTGGTGTCATCAACCAGCTTTGAAAAGTAAAAGATTAATTTAATTTTATTATTTTTTATTTTCTATATGTAATTAACTATAACAGCTTTTATGACCAAATGTGAAGAAAGTTACTGTTCAAAGAGTTGAAACTAAAGAGCAGCACAAACTAGTAAAGTAAAAATTGACCAAACTACAGAATTCCAATGAAAAATCAAAGTCCAGGAATTATGCAGGCCCACAACTTCACTTTAAGGCACAGATGAAAGTGCTGTGCACTCAGAGAAGCAAAGCTACGGGAAGACTAAGAACATTCTAAAAAATTTACCTGCCCAAGTTACTTCAGTAGGAATACCTGAAGTCCAATTTTACTAGTGTGTGGTTTGAAATGCTTCCATTTTAGTAATTTTTTTCATTAATACACTCATTTAGCTGTTGTACAAAAGACTGTTTATAAATATTACCTCAATTATATAATCCCCTGGTGATACGTTCTGAAGAACACAACTTGTAGTATCTGTGTTCTGCTCCTACATCAAAGAAAAAATACTTTGCAAACCATTCACATTACTTTTAAAACTTAATAAAGAACACATTCACAATTTTTTAGAAATATGCAGTGCCCTCCTGTATTAACACACCTTAAACCAGCAAAACTAAGTCTTCATTCAACCACGAAATCCTCTGACAGCAGAAATAACTTGTATTATCCAGGTGCAATGGAGGCCTCAAGCCTGGTTTTGACTGAAGAGTGCTATCATGGTATAATTATTATTTACATAAATACTACCAAATAGTTTTAAAATTTTAAAACTGATACTATTTTATATTAACTTTTTAAAGTTTCTATAGGACCTCAGAACACCTCATGTTAACAGGTTTTGTGCTTTTAAGAGCTGCAAAACTCAGCCACGTACCTGTTTGCAGGTCTTTTGTTTAAATGGCCCTTCATGCTTCAGTTTGTAGTGAAGAAAGTAGTATCTAAACCCAAAGTTGTGAGGTGCATGATCAAAGGACACTTGCATGTTAAAACCTTGCTGGGTAACATTCACGTTCCTTGGCTTCCAGTCTGTCAGAGGAGATATTCATGAATCACAAATTTGCTCTTTAAGTACAGCAACTTATTTCTAAGATTAATACACAGAAATGTTACATTTTACTTACAAGGTTTGCAGACAAGGTTTTCTGGCTGTAGCAACAATTCACATGCTACAAATATACAGAAAAATCATTAATTATACAGTCTCAAAATGTTAT
This sequence comes from Climacteris rufus, assembly GCA_013398175.1. Lineage (NCBI taxonomy): Eukaryota > Metazoa > Chordata > Aves > Passeriformes > Climacteridae > Climacteris > Climacteris rufus. The sequence continues at coordinate 1,644,544 of VZRZ01007072.1, forward strand.
GCTATTTAAACAGAAAAAGAACAAGGACAAAAGGAGGGAGTTCATCATTTTGAAGACCCCCCACTTCTTTCCTAGACTCTGATATGCCTGGACTAAATATATTTGCAAACTTAACCTCTTTTATACAACTTCAAGTCCCTTCTCATCTTCATATGAGAAAGAGAGACCCATGAATTCGAAAATCACACTCCTTAGTGAGAAAAAAGGGATAACACCAGGCACAGCACATCAGGAGAGGAAGATGAAACTAGCCTCAAATACATTTACTCAAAGTAAGTATGATGAACCCTACTACAAATGTTACTGTGGTCTGCATTAAGAGACAGACTTCAAAATATTTAAGAAAGTTTTATAGGGGAAAAAAAAAAACCCTAAGCAGGACAAACATCAATATTTCAGCCCAAATGGTACTTGCAGTTTCTCACAACACTGTGTAAGCACTGAGGAGCTTATTCAAGTTTCTTCTACCTCCAATGAGAATTTGTAAGTAATTTCAAGAAATTCAACTTGATCTGCTGCTATCTAATTTCAGATGTACTCATCTATATCTGTCTCCAGATTGCTTCTTTTTAAACTGTGATCTCAAAAGCAAAAAACAATCTGCCCTTCTTCACAACGTCCAGAGAGGAGCAAACCATCCTCATGAGTTAAATCATCCTGAGAACCACAGGAACAACCCTGCTGTAGGCAAACCTGAGATAATCTCAGGCCTACCTCAGACTTTTCTTCTGGTTGCTGCCTGACACACCTGGTCACCCACCACAGATTTACCTATGGCATGCAAATTCTTTCTGCATAACACCCAGATCTTCCTTCCAAGACTGTGTCAGTAACTACTCAACCCAGACTCACCCAATATCATTATCCACTACACTCCTTTGTTGGGAAAACTAAGAAGTCAGGGGAGGGGACACCCACTGAAGAGATGATATGCAATACTTACATCGAGTTCGGAAGAAAAATGGGTGATAATTACTTTCATTTTTAATGGAAGGAAAAGGAACAATCTTTACAAAGTAATCTGTTTCAAACTTCAAATTTAAAAAGGGCTGGGATTCCATTCCCTACAAAAAAAGACATTGCAATGTATTTTAAAATCAACTATTATAGTTGAAAGTATTTCTCAAAACAAGTTCACAGTTTTGCAATCAAAAGCAGAAATTAATACATTAAGAATCCTTTATCTACCCCTCTATTCCAAATTGACTTGGGGAATCTCAATACAGAGTGGGATGTAGACTATTACAGATATGCATCTGTACTCCAGAATCACCAAAATGACAGTTCCCAACTGGGAAAGTTGGGAAAACTTCTTGTCCCTTTGAAAGGGACAAGACCTGTCTCTAAAGCAACAACAGTCATTAATTTCAACAATAAAACTTTTGGGAACCAACCTTTTGACAAGGGCATGGAGCGACAGGACAATAGGGAATGGCTCCAAACTGAAGGAGGGTAGGTTTAGAAGGGATATTGGGAAGAAATTCTTCCCTGTGAGGCTGGGGAGGCCCTGGCACAGGGTGCCCAGAGAAGCTGTGGCTGCCCCATCCCTGGAAGTGTCCAAGGCCAGGTTGGACAGGGCTTGGAGCAATCTGGGATAGTGGAAGGTGTCCCTGCAATGGCAGGAGGTGGGACTGGGTGACTTTCAATGTCCTTTCCAACCCAAACCATTCTAGGATGATAAACACTTTCAAAGGATAAACATTTTCAAAGGATAAACACTACTCACACAGTGAAAAAAGACTGAAACTTCTCTTGAAACAAAGCACTTACTGTCCGTTTAAAACTGGGGCTGAGCTGCTTTGGATCTTTCAAAACCATCTGCTGGCATTGTCTTCCCTCTGATTTTAACTCCTCAAGTATTACTCGAAATCCTTTCAGGTATTCAATCCCTACAAACAGCAGGACATTGAAACAGAAGATTAATATTTCAAAATGCATAATCTGGTTCTTTATGTAATTTGAATATATTTCTTTGTCTTTAAAAATAAAACTTACCAGTCATATGAAATACGTTTGTATTTAATATCTGTTTCTGTATGTCAGTTCTTCCTGCATAGTCTGTCTTGCCTATCTAGAATTCAGTCTTTGGCAAAGGCTGCAATTACTATATGATTGTGTAATGCTTAGAACAGAGGGGCCCATGTCTCATCTGGGGCTTCCAAGTTATCACTGCAATATAAGTTATCACTACCTTCCTCACCCTCAGAAATACTTTAGAGTAACTTCACATTTCCATTATTAGCAATGAAATAGAACATTTTGCTGGCAAATTATAGAAATATTCCTTTGTAACATTTTACTATCATTTCTGAGACTATCAGATTAAAATGATAACAATTGCTACAACTTCTTTAGCGCTCTTACAGTAAGGAATAACAGAAAACTTGACTTAAATGGAAAGGAATTTATTCCAGTGCATGTATACTTCCAGTTATTCATAACTGCTGCCAGAACTACACCCATTTTGTTCAAGTTACTCTAACACAACTCATCTCAGCACGCTGTCTTTACAATGTTCTCATCAGGGAATGACTTCATTACATGACTAAACGGAGTCACAGTGATGTGAATATCCCAGGAAAATGCCAGTGCTACCCCATGACAGTTTTGTGGCTCAGGTATCAAAGGCACTCGTAGCTCTTCCAGACTAACTCTCACTACTCCATCTAATTACATTTCTTCAACAGCATTACATACGGTAGAACACATATTTATCAAAGACACAGACATAGCTTTTGTAAGCTAAATGTTACATAAATCAAAATGGGACTAATTTCAGTTTATGCTCTACTTGTCAAACCAAAAAATAAAATCCCAAATGTATCATTTCCACATTTTCCACCACCTCCTCTGGTTCACTAGTTTTCACGGGTCTGAGTGTTTTGATTAATGTTTTATAATTTTGTAGAAGATAAGGAGTTGCCAAATGTGTTCTTAGTATTCTGTGGAACAAAGGCACTATTTGTCCTGACATGAAGACCCTGAAAGAGAAAGTGTCCAGTTCCCATGTTACTCGAGATGTCTGAACAGCAGTTCTGTCCTCACATTTTCCAAAGGATTAACCTCTGGTGATTACAAGGAAGAACACCAGGCTTTGTTTCCCATAGATGTTTGATTCATCCAGTCTGCAGCTGAAGATTACCAAATGCTTTCAACCACACAGTTTTTCAGTGGAATTTTCATATATTCTTTTAAAGCCCAGAAAGAAATTTCTCCCTGCACACCCTCAATTTTGGACACCACTGCTTTAGTGGGCAACAAGGTACTTCCAGTGACATTGAAGTAATTGAATACACTTAATGACCAGACCTGGCAAGGAAATACATTAAAGTTTGTATAGCTGTGATTAAATAATGTTTTCCACCTGTAAGACAATCTGCATCTTAAAGAACCTTTAAGTGTATCAGAAATTAAACTCAATCAATGCCACTGAAATGCACCAAAGCCTCAGGGCAGAAAATGAAACCAGAGACAGCTGTATAATTCTGAAGAGCAGGAATTCAATAAACTGGGATAGTAAAAAGTAATGTATGGCTGCAAAGAGCATCCTAGTTTTAAGAGTGTTTTTGAAGCAAGCTAGGAAAAACAGGAGCTTTGCAAAGATGTTAAGAATTTCTTTCTTTTTAGGCAGTTTGCGTCAGTGATTGCAAGCATAATTTAATTATTTGACTTAATACCAATGAGCAGGAAGTTATTACTAAAACCATGATCAATCAGTCCCTTTCCCTCTACTACTCACCAATGGCATTTGCAGTCCAAAGGATCATCACAGCCACCTGTTCTTGGCATGCAAACTGACTGATAGTGATGTTCTGCACGTCTCCAATCACGTGTCTTCCCACTGAATTCAGGTAAGGAGTGCAGTCTAAAAATGTGGAGAAATAAATGCTTTAAGAAAAGCATTCTAGCTGACATAAATTCCCTGACATTGCTTCAAGACTGAGCAAAGAGCACTATTTTCTGTAAGTACTATACAGTAAATCTAGATGAAGTTCTTGTCTCAAGACACAAAAAGCCACAAAACTTTACAAATCTCTGAGCACAACCACTTTCACTGGTTGCCAGCCCCTCGTTCACAGGACTCCCAAGGAAACTGCCAGTTTATACCAGTGTAATCTGTACCCCATGACATGTGTTGGGACTCCCAAAAGAGAACAACTTTTCCTCATAACTGTTCAAAAGAATATGAAGACTGACATTAATTTGGTTCGTGTACAGTGCTCAGGGCACAAGAATGCTGGTCAATGATCAGGCCCATATGAGAACAATAAACCATGTGAAGCTCAAGGACTGGTGCTCAAGAAGTGCTTTTTAACCACAATACTGCTTGATCCTGACCACAAAGAACCTACTGCCTAAATCCATCTCCTCTCTGCCATCCATTCCACAGCCACATCCCTGCATTTTACTGCCACTGGATTCACTCAGGACTGGTTTTGTCCTGTCATCCTCACAAAATACACTGTATTCCTTCAAGTTATAGTTCCACAAAAATGTGACTGTAGAAAACTTGTTCAGATTTTGTGGCAGTAAGTAGCAGGCAGGGAATTCTCTAGTTCTGGAGCACAATATACATGAAGATGGGTGTGCAAAAACAAACACTGCTTCTAAACTAGTGAAGCCAACAAAATCCAGAAGTTGGCCAGTAGATTGTATATTACTGACTGGTGATTAATTCTAAAACACTGAGCTAATCTATATGCTATGTATTCATCTATACAGAGCTTGTAGAAAAGAAACATGAAAAATCAAGTGCTATAATACGTCAGTACAGGAAATCTGAATTTAATTCAGAAGTGTCATCATAAAGGCAAGGAAAGAAAAATCATTAACTGTAAAGGAGATTTAGAAAACAGCTTTTTACTATGCAGAAACATGGCAAAGGGTCTTTTCTACAAGTGTCACAGGCATAAGAACAGAACAGCCTGTACAACAGTGCCTTTTCCAAAAGCTGGGTGCTTGGTACTGCCACTGCTGTCTGCAGAGCTCGGCTGCTCTGAGGGAACTCAGTGACAGCATCAACTTCCTCTTAGGAGGACAGAGCATCTCCTTCAATGGAAAGTTTGAAGTAACTGGTTTTTCCTAGGTCTGGATCTAATTAATAGCAAGCCCAAGATTTTGGATCCTGGTTACCAGAATTTTATGGACAAATGACAATCTGCCAAACTGGAATACAGCACAAAGGCCTGAAGTTTGACTGCAAGTCACTGATTTTAAAGAACAACTGATTTAGGAAGACAACAGCATGGAAAAATCACACTTTTTAGGAAACCACTTCTTTTACCTGAATACAAGTGACATACTAAAAAATACAAACATTTCTTTTTCACCTGAATAAATAATCTAACCAACTGATTTAGCAACATAAAAGACACTATGCTAGAATGGCTGTGTGGCAAAATAAAAGCCTTTAAATCACAGCCAGCAAGCCGAATCCTCTTTTGTGCTGGCTTATTCATGGTAAATATGTATTTCCATACCATGTGAGCTCTTTAGGCTTCATATCAGCAAACTCTTTTCCTAGTGCTGCAGAACTCAAATAACTCCTTTGTCCAGGAAGCACACGGTGCCAGCAGAATTTGAATTAATACTGCTCATTGGTTAAACACAGTTTCTGGTGCCAGAATCAATGGAAAAAACACGACACATACTGGGATTTAAACAGACTCATTGTGTTAACTAAATGTGGAGATCTCTGTTCTGACTGGTATTATTTCCTGGTTTTCTTCATGTAGAAAAAAAATCATACCTCATTTGTAGCGACCACCTACATCTTGTACAATCTGACATACTTAAATTTTGCTCATTTTAAGTATTAAGATCAAATTAAAAGAAAATTCAAAGTGAAGGATTGCAAATTCAGAAATTAACATAAAAGTAGAGTAACAAAAGGATGATCAGAATGAAACAAATCACTATTGTTTGGTTTCCTGATGCATGCTCTTAATGATTAAATTTTACTTACAATCTGAGGTAATTTCTTTGGGTAGGCAAAAAAGCAACCTGTAACTTGCACTGGCCTTACAACAAACATTACTGCTGTAAATTAGGACCTTGACTTGACTGCACATTGAGTTTATATTGATGATGGCCAATAACTGACCAAATAAGGATAAATTCCCAATGTAGTCAGCAGTCCTACTTTGACACCTAGACAAGAAAGATGACAAAACCTTTTAAGAACCCCCCAACAATAAGATACAGCCACTTAGCAGACATTTGAAGAGCTCTGAAGTATTACTGCTGCAACCTGTTTATCTCTGTTATTATGCCAGAGATTACTTTGTTCTCAGTTTAGCTGCCAAACAGAACACATCTGCTACAGACATAAACCCATCTGTCTGCACTGAAAATGTAGACAGCAGTTTCCCACTGGCCTGGGCCTTTAAGACTGTAGCTAATGAAAAGTTCCAACTGATTCAATTAAATGAAAAGATGCTATTCAATATTAATCCTTGCAAAGACACATTTTTAATATATTACCAGTATACAAACAACACATTTTCTACCTCAAGACACACTTTATGCCATTTTCAGCTAAAATTACGTATCAGAGAAAAGAGGTAAAAAGCTCAAAATAATCCTTTCCTATTACTTTGTGTGTACTGAACCTTTCAGTGATTGCATTTTTTCCCAGAATAAAATAACTCTCTATAATTTTCCAGTCAAAGACTGGGCAGATGACACAGACCAATCTCAAAGTGCAATTATTACAAATTGTTAGATAGTTTTATTATAGTGAAACACAGAAGGAGAAGATCTACCAGATCCAGCAGACACAAATCTAGATTTTAAAATTATGTCAGTATTGAAGAGTTTATGCTATTCTCAGAGCCATTTTTAAGAGATGTTGCTATTGACAACTGTGATGGAATCCTTGACCTTTGTGAACGTAGTGCAAGATTTTCAACTTACTGTCATATTTAAAGGTGATGTTGAGTAGTCCATTGTTCTTCATGACTGATGACAGCCCCTGCAGAGGAAAAAAAAAAGATAAAGGGAAGTCTTAATACAGTATTTGCATGAAGACATGAAACTGTCATTGAAGTAGTATGACCTGCCCAGTAGATGTGAATCACAGAAGCTTATTTTTGGAAGAAAACTATGTGATATTCTCAACTTCCACCATATAGGTTAATTGTGCCTGCACAAAACCCATGCCTTTAATCAAGGTTTAATGACAAATCAAATTGGGTTCTTCAGGGCAAAGAGGGGAGAGGAGAGAGATGTCAGCCAAAAAGCCATTCTCCACAGCCATGACAGAGAGTATTGGAAGTTCCAAGACACAGACATTGCACAAATCCATTTTGCTACCTCAGACACCCTTTTCTATCATCAAATACCATCAGATACTGCAAACTGAAGACCAACCAGAGAACTGCTCTGCCAGGGAGCAATCCAGGCTGATGAGTCTGCTGTCTCTTCCATACTTAGAGAAAAGAACTTTGGACCTTGGAGATGTAATACCTGACCTTCAGAAAGCACTGAAATTGTTTTTGAAACACAAAACATAGCATCACCCTCACCCTCACCAGACACAAACCTGAAAACTGGAACACTGATCCTTACAAAGCAAGATAATTCTCTGAAAGGCAATAACATCATATCTACCATTAGCTTAAAAAAAATACTACCCAATTACATAGAATTGTATCTAGGTTCACTACTGCAATGCACACAGCAAAAATTAACGGTATAAAAGGACTGCAGCACTAATTAGATGTTGTCAGCACCCTGCCCAAGCACTCACTATGTGCCCCTCCACAGTCAGACACAGGTTTGGACAAAGAAAAACAAGGTAGGAGTTGTTAAGTTAAAAAAAAAGTAAAACTACCTAAAGGATAAAAGCATCTCAGACCTTGATAGTATTGTTAGAAGTTAAATTTGTAATCTCACTTTCTTCTTAGACGGCTTTTCATTTGTTTAAGTTTGATTTAGTTTGGCATTGAACCAGCTGTTACACAAAAAAGCTTCCTGAAACAGGAAGGAGTCTTTCTTTTTCAGTTGTAACATCTATTAATACCTGTTCTGTTCTGACTCATTTTCTGTTTCTGTAAACTTTATTAAATGTCATTTAACTTACTACTACAGCAAAACAAAGACATTATTAATTTGATTATAAATGACAAAGTAACTACTCATTTTTCATATTTATAAAGGTAGATAAACCATCAAATTAATTTATACTTGTCTTCCTTTTATCCTAGAGCTGAAGTTTTGAGAGAGACATAAATTGTACCAAACTCCACAGAAAATCAGCACAACTATTTTAATTCATTAGATAGGATTTTTATATGCTATATTAATAAAAAAGGCAACACTTTTCACACCTTTAATTGCATTTCTACTGGGATCATGGTGACGTAACAAAATATGTAACAGTAGAAGTATAAATCAATATACCACAATTATTAATAATTTAGATGCAAAAACCAGTTATAACAGAAGCCAAGCTCTGCTGAACTTATGCAGCATATAAGACTTACTGGTTGCAAAAATTTGCTCTCAAGTGTGGAAAAAGTGCAAAAAGTCTGCAGTAATTAGTGAATTAGAGTCACCTTAAAGTGTTAACCTAGGTAATTGTTATATTAGTTGTAAGTTGAAACATGTAAGCTACTCAGACAATTTTATCTTGCTAAACTTCAGTATTAATCATTCAAGTACTTACTGCTGTGAGTTTAAAAATACATTCTTCCAGGAAGCATTCCCCTGGTTTTGAATTAAAGTAATTGTGCTATTTAGATGGCTTATAGCTGAGAGAACTTGTTTAGAGCATCTTACTTTAGAACTATAAATAGTGATGTTATGGCCTCAGGGCTCTACATTCTGAGTTAATTGTCCCCACCCACGGCACAGGGTTTGGAACTAGATGGTCCTGAAGGTTCCTTCCAACCCACACCATTCTATGATTCTATCATTAATTAACCACTAAGATTTGTTGAATTTACATTTGTTTAATTTAATTTATTCTGAACTTTACTAGAAAGCAAGTCTCTGTGTCCTGGAGCTTTGTCTACAAAATCCCTGTGGTCTACATACTTTTGTACACATGGACTGAGAAGAAATAGAGGAAAGAAAACAGACAAAACATCTTTTCTGAAGAACTACAGACCACTGATCTTTAAACAGATAATCAAAGTTGAAATGCACACATATTAAATTACAAATAATCTTATTTGTCAAAAAGCTGGGGGAGCAGAGGAGGCATTATCCACATTAAATCTCACATTATGTGAGCTCAAAGCACAGAATTCCACAGAAAACATGGTAAGTGAAGATCCAAATCCTGTATCTACATTGGGCTAACAAGGAAGAATTTCCACCATATACCACATAGCTCAAGTCACAGAGATCAGTGTTGGATCTGTTCCTCAATCCATAGAAACAGTCTAATTAGTTAAGGTTAAGATCCCAAGATATCTGAAGTCAGCACAGATCTAAATAACCCCAATACACATCATCTCCTGGAGAATGAAAAGCTCGTTTGGATGTTCAAGGCATGTGCAGCCATTTCATTTTATTTAAACATTCATCTTCCAACATGAAAGAGTACAAGTATTAATAAAAGGTGAAGACTATTATATGAAGTTAAGCTCTAATTTTGTTTGTTTATATTTCTCTAATACCTAACTCTCCTTTATGGTAACAGCTCAGTAATGAAATGTATTTATAACAACTCTTTCTGCCCATTACTAAGCCAGAGAGGAACAAAGGTAGGATCACATATCCAGAAATAAAGCTTAAATGAAATTTGTAACCACAGGAACTAATTGTGCCTCCAAGAAAACTTATATTTAACTAATGTCTGCCATCAGAGGCATAAATTAAATACAACGGAATGAAATTTAAAATCTGCTTAACTTTCATTGAACTTTTCCCTCTTCCTTTTAACCTAGATAGGGTTTCATATTTGAAAGTAACTTCGATTTTTTATATCTGACAATTCCTGCCAGATAGCATTGGAGATAGAAATGCATGGGTGATTTCAGAATGGTTCTGTGACTAATCTTTTTTACAAGTAGTACTGAAATATTCTCCAACATTCTTCTGTTGAGCAAACACTCTTTCATTCAAGAGAGGCAATTTTTGTGTATGAATAAGTACTGTCAGGCAGCCACTTGAACATCAATACTAGGAAACAGAGATAGATGCTAGCACTAATTACAGAGATCTGGTAAAGGAGGGAGGAAATCACTACCCTCAAGCACAGCCTTGTGCAGCAGACCAAAACAGTAATCATGATTCATCTCTCATATGTTGTTAATCAAGGCACACATGGTCCTAATTTCACACTCCCACAAGGCAAACTGAAGGGACAATTGTTTCTGAACTCTAACATCAAGATGAATAATCAATGTTTATCATACTCATTGCTCAGTAAACAAAAAGCTTTATATTTGACATCTGCTCATTTTGTTTTAAAGCTTTATTGATGTTTTCAACAGAGTAAAAATATTTTTTATTTCTAGAGTCATCAGTAAAAGGATGAATTATCTGTAAGATTTATATGGCTGCATTTTGAATTGCATTCAAGAGAATGTAACAAAATACATAATCCATGTTGATGTTTGCTATATAATTTGTGTGTACGCCATTGATTGCAAAATGAATTCTAAACCCTGGGTGAATGGGTTTGTACTGTTATTACTATAAATTTGGTGTAACTGACAATTGCTACCATGAATTTTGTTCAGATTTGCTTTTATATCTAAATATATATAGATATAGATATATTCCTGCATGCACAAATTATGGGAACAGTATTTTAAAAAACATCTCAGTGACATTGAAAAGTAAGTTTTAATAAAAGTGAATTAAAGGAGCAACTTCTTGGTGTCTACTTCATATTTGAAACAGGAACCTAGACTCTTCAAAGCAGGTTGTTTTTAACTACTTTCACTTGGCAGCTTTTGTGTTTTTTCACATTTAGCATAGACCTTCTCCATCTCCCAGAATACAGCTTTTTACCCCAGTTTGAGCCCTGTCCCATGTGAAAACATGAAGCATTGCTACTACCCTTCTTTAAAAATGTGCTAACTAATTTAACCAGCAATCAAAACCTTGTAAGAAGCAAGAAATTAAAAACCAGGACTGTACAGATAACCCAGAGTGAGATATTATATTACATAATATCATATTGCAAAGCAAGTTGTAATCCATGTATAACCAAAAAAGCCACTTTAAGTAAGAATCTGTGAGGGAAAACTTACTTTGAAGAACAATATGTAATACTTATTTTCCTCAACCAAACATAAGGAATTCATACTTCCCTTGAGTTGTCCTGACCTTTTGCAATCATTAAATATCTTGATGACATTATCCATGGTTTTATGGCTGACTTCCCACATATGTAATTACATTTTGTCTGAACAATTCTTCTGCCATTTCAACTAGATATGGTTTTCTCAAGGTCCTCCCATCAAGAAAGGATATTGAACTGAACAGCTGCTGGCTTAAATCCCACCAGAGGAGGAGGTGGTCCTGAAATGTCTGAATGTATCCCAGTTTTGTGGGGCTCTTTTGGGATTTTTGAGGTGAAACACACTGGCTGCAGACCATGAGCCACAGCGAATCCCATCTGAACAAAAGAAAACAGAAAACCAACCAAACAAACCCAAACAGTAAAAATGTCTTTTAATTTTACTTTTCATTATGCCCTGTTCCAGCCTGGTTTAGTTTCTATTTTAAAAAGACAGCCTGGAGGGTTTTCTTACACATTAGTCCACTTGACAGAGAAGTGAGAAACCTTGTAAGGACAAAGAGTACAAGAAGTATTTACAGCACAGCTCTTCAGATACTAAAAGGCTCCTCAGAGATGTTCACTGAAATTGTGTGAACTGGTTACTTCAAGGAACAGACACTTCTTAGGGGCACAACTTAACAAAAAAGGAAGCAATTTTTATCTATACTGTTCACCACCTACCACGAAAATCTGAAATCTTTGAGTCAAAGTCAGGAATTCAGTGCAGCAAAGCATGGCACAGAATGGGCAGCAGCACCTCTGATTTCTCTCATGCAATTTGAAAGTTTGCCTAAGAAGTTTTCTATTGTTTGCACTGACAGAGGTAATTTTTTCCAACATTCTTCTACAAATAATGTTTGGTAAATTGGCCTTCTAAAAACAAACAAAAAAACTCCCAGAAGTTAAGAGAGTAAATATTTTCAAACAAAGCCCATTTCCTACAAACAATACCGAAATGTGCTGGTCTAAGAATATTTGGACAAAAGCCAGAAGTCTGTAGTTAAAACAGTGTTCTCTTCACTGTGGGACATGACCCCTGGCAGGAGAATTCCAAGAAAAGACGAGGTGTTTGGGAAGGGGAGGGGGAGAAACAGCAATGCCAAGACAGGTGCAGGAGCAGTGATTATGACTGGGAAGGAAGGGGATACAAATGGTAAAGCTGCTTTTAGAGGGACCCAGGACAAATTCGTCTGAGAAACATTGGCTTGTGCTGTGAACAACAAACAGAATAGCACATATCTGAAATAATGGAGGAGAGGAAATTAATGCAAGCTGTAATCCATGTTTACTGCTTAACACACTGCACAGCAGACTACAAAATCACCAAGATGACTATTCCACTCAAGGAATTTCTTCTTCTGGTAGGAAGTTATCCACAACCTCAGTAAGCCTACAGGGTCCCTCACACTTAGAGAAACAATTGCATGAGTACTGAATTTTAGCTTATACCCAAGCACTTCTAAACTAACCCATCCATGAAGCAATTAAACAATCCATTTTCATTCAATTTATTGACTGTGCACTTACTGTGCACACAGAGCCATGAGCTGAGGCACAGTCTGTCTCACAAGGATGCTCAAACACAGTTAGAAGACAAACAAGAAAAGGTTTCAAGAGGTGACTGAAGCATGAGAGAGCCATGGATATATATAATTTGCATTAATATGTATAAAATATATATGGATATGTTCATTCATTCATTTTGCTTACCACACTAAGAAATTATGCAGCTTTCAGAGGACAGAACACCAGGGAAAAATGAAAGCAAAGAAGAAAAGGGCTTCAGAGTTACAAATTGTATCTTTCAAGATTTTGTGCACATAAAAGTTTGCTGCTTGTCTTAAATGAGTAAGTACTTCCAAGCCAGACACACCCAAACAGAAAGTCTTTTGCTTTTAAAGCTGAGCAAATGCAATGGCACCTGGAAAACAACTAAAAGAACTCATTTCCAAAATCATAAATGGTTCTCTAATAATGTTCTGCTGCCAGATTCCTACCTTTCAATCTGGAAACTCCTAGCACGAGCTCTTTGTTGGATTTCAGGTTTCATCCAAAGGAACAGAAAATCTGTAAAAGTAACTAGCACTGACTTCATAAGTTCAGTTTTAAGCTTCAGCCAGCACACAATTCACAATTATGACTAATTCAGAGTGGGTTTTTTATTCTTCATGCCTCAATATAATGCCAAAGTGCACATAAACAAAAAAAACCCTCTAACAATTCTGAGGGAAACTGTCATCAAATGTGGATTAACTGTTTTATTCACAACTGCCTGACCTAAAAAAAATTCTAATCTGAAATTTACTGCAATGGTGGAGATTTTCACTGCAAACAACCTCAGAGCAAGGAGACTACAGATACTGCTTGCAGTACAGAGTCAGTCTATCCAATTTGTAACTTCTGAAAATGATAAGAACAGCTGCTTGCAAGGAAATCTTTAAAGCAGAACATCACATAAAGGCTGGAATGTGAAAAATTTGACATAGCACATCTATTTTGTTTTGGTGTATTCAGACAATGTTTGCTCCCAGCCTTAATCCTTCTTCTGTATTCTTTGAAAGTCACTGAAATTCCTTAAGAGTTTGCCATCAGAAAATATGAAATACATATTCTTGAAAACTTAATTTTAATTCTTACTTACACAAATGAAACATACAGGCACAACTACAGAAAGTATTACATATTCACAGGAGACCATGACTGTAAAGAATATTAATGTGCATTGGTTTTGTAGGACAAACATATAAATAGACCAAAGCCTTGGCTCAGGAGGATATGGTGGCAAGCTAATTTAGTAGTAACTGCACTGATTCAAGTGCCACAGAACTCATAAAACTTTTAAAGTAGATAGGATTTGGGATTTTTCCATCTTAATATCTCCCTTTGAAATAACACAATTATTTAGGACATAGAACTCTATTCTTGGGGATTTAGAAACACAATTGTTTAGAAACACACTCATCCATGAGATTTAAAACTGAATTTGTAAGCAGTGTGGTTCTACTCCAGGAATAACCAACTATTTACTTGCCAAAACCCCATGTTGTTGCCTTACTTTTTGCTGTTAAAAATAACTAGTTTCATAGTAGCTAGTTCTCAAGGTTATTGTTCTGTAAACATAGCCATGTTATTGTAGAATTATCTTGTCATTCCATTCCTTTCCCATGGACACAGACCCTTGATGGACATTTTCTTTGACCACTGTAGTTGAAGGAGGAAGAACTGATTTCCTCCAATGGCTAGTGATTTCTAAAAGAGTATTTAAGAATAAAGAAGGTGGGTCTTGCCCCCTTCCTTCCTTTCTTCTGAACTTGAACACAGCTGTCTCTGGCTCTTCTTTCCGCGTCTCCAGCATTCCAGCAGCATTACCCATGTTCTACCTTTAAAGAATCACTCACAATTCCCCCAGTAGTATTTTTAATATCTCACATGAAACTTCTTTTTACAGGAGATGAAGCAAGAAAACAACTTTCTTTAAAATAACACAAGCATCTCCTCCCAAACTCCCATCCTGGTGAGCTAGAGAACTTAAAAAGCCTTGGGCAATGAGAAGCCAGGACCTGAAATGCGACAGGCACCCACGGAGCAGCAATGCACAGGTGCCTGTGGCACCTCCAGGAGGGACACAGCCAGAGTAACACACCAAGAAGCACCACATTTACTCCATATGCGACAGGCACCCACGGAGCAGCAATGCACAGGTGCCTTTGGCACCTCCAGGAGGGACACAACCAGAGTAACACACCAAGAAGCACCACATTTACTCCATACCCAGCCATGCTGTACAATCCCTCAGCAGCAGCGAGGGGCACAATGCTGCAGTTTCGGATCCCACCACCCTGATGGCTGCTCCAGACTTTTTTACTGTGGATGGGGGAAAGAAAAAAAAGCAAACCAGAAAAATGGAGGGGCCGTTACGTCAAACACAATGACTAAAAATACTTTCTGGTTAGAAGTCAATGTTCTGGTACATCAACTGTGCTAATAAAACGCGTTCCCTTTCCCCACAGATCTGCTCCTAGGAAGCGGCCAAGGCCTCCTCCCTTTCTTCCCTCCCTGAGGCGACGGCCGAGCTGCAGGAGCTGCTCCCGCAGGCCACACCAGCCCAGCCGGGCGGCCCTTCCTAAACCTCTGCAAAGAGAGATTCCTACTGCTGGACCGAGCACTTCTGGGGAAATAATTCCTGCTCAGAGCCCCTGTCTAGTCCAGGGCTGCCGCGATTCTGGCCAAAGCTTTCGGCCCTACCACGGCACATCTTCTCTTTGGGAGTTCTTTTAACAGACACTTGAGGTAAGACACGGTAGAAATACTTCAGAGTTTCTTCGGTCTCAAAATGTTTATTAAGTGTTATCTATAACTTGGCGGCACAGAAAAGTGCTTTGTCGTTAATAACAAGGTGCAAATGGCCTTGAGCACGTCTCGTCCAGATTATTTATACCCCAGATTGTCCAATTAGGGAGATGTTGTGTAGGATATTTTCAATAAAAACCCAATAATCGGTTCTTCTTATCCCGCACTGCGGAACTTTAGAACCAATGGCAGAAAACCCAAGTTTTTGGAGAAGAAAGGGGAAGTAGCAAAGGTAAAAAAGGAAGTTATAAAACAACACCTAAACACTCCATTTTGGACACTAGTATTACAATATTTCATAAACTAAATGTCTACATTTCTACCTAATTCACCTAGTGACATAACCTTGACTATACAGCATTAATTTCAAAGTTATCACACTACACGGGAAGTCTTTTCCAGGGTTTAAGATCACATGAGGTGTATTTCTGGGGATCAAAACTTGTTAAAGCAGAAACAGTGAAATTCTCAGAATTCAGGGTTCCAACACAGGGCCACAGAGAAGATGAAAATTACTCCACAGCTTAAGCAGTAATACATTCAACAGAGAGGATTTGAAGGTCCAGTGCTTGCTGTGCGCTGCTGATCCACATGGCTGAACTTCAGAGGCACAGGCAGATCCATTTGGTGGCTGCAGATTTCAAGCTTTGGCTGCCAGGGAATTTACACGCTCCTGGTTACCCTCCATGGAGTACAGCCATCATATCTGCAGCCAAAAAATTCCATTTGGCAGTGTCAGAAATATACACAAAGCTGCACAAACACTTCTTGCTCACCTGAAGGATACTTGGAAGAAATAGTAGTAAAAATATTCCAATTATACTAGCCTGTCTCTGCAGGCAAACTGGAGCTTCCCCACTTACAGACAAGTAGGAAAAGCTCCACCAAATGATCAACACCAGGAATTTGAACACAACAAAATAAAACCATTCAATACACAGTCTTCTGAGGAAACATTCTTGAGAATGTTTCTGAGAACTGCCAACCTTGAATAAAGTTCACCTTGTGATTCAACCACTTCTTCACACAGAACAGCTTCTGCCATCAGGATTGTTGAGGCTTTTCACAATGAAAAAAGGATGAAGAGAAGACAGAATACATTCCAATTTTCCTGTGTGCTCATCTCTCTTCAGTACTTGGATTCAAAAAGCATTAAGTACTGCTAAATTTTACTGTTGGAAAAAAAAATCAGGGAAATATGTGTGTTTTAAGTATATCTGTGCTGGCAAACTCTTCAGGCATTTTGTGCTATCAAGTCCCATGAGGTCCTTAACTACTAAAAAAGGGAACCTAGATACAATATTGAGAAGAGAGATTTAAAGTTTGAAATGGTACTGAAACTCCAGTCTGACTGCATTCAGTTTCCACTAATGAAAATCACACCCTATGGATATCACACTTTATAATACACTTGATCAAGTTAAACAGTGTAAGGGATGCATTTTTCCTAAGTATTTCATGTTAAGTGCTTTTGAAAGTTGGCCAAAACAAAGGTTACACATTCTATCTGTACAGTACACAGCCAGTTCAAAACTGCCCTTTTCATACTAATTAATACAGTACTTGACATGAAATATGATATCTGCTAAAACACTGACACAACCTGTACCACAACCTGCTTGGGCTTTAAATTACTTCATTGGTGCCATTTGCTTAACTACTATTTAAGCTCTCACAACATTTTCATTCTAAACCTTTTTCTAGAACCTTGGAATACTTTTTGTTCTTGTATTATTGGTTGAAATTGAATTATCCAACCAAAACAAAACAAAAAAAAACCCCACCAACTCATGGCAAAGAAAAGCTGTATCTTGAGAACATTTAATTGTTCAGTCAAATCACATTTTTTGAAATTATGAATTTCAATACTAATAAATAATTATAGGAAATCATACTGTGGGAAAAATTACAGGAACCCTAAAATCCAATGCCTGAGGTAGAAATGCAGGCTTGCCATATGGGTCTATTCTGTCATGGCCTTGTCTGACAAGATGCAGGAGTGGTACAAAGTCCATTTAGCCTCAGGAAAAATACCACTGCTGTGCTGCACTAAAGAAATACTTCTGGTTTCCACACAAGCAGCACCAATAAGATCCAGACTCACTCCACACTGTCCTTACAAGTCAGAGGAACCTGAAAGGAGGGTATCCTGAACTGTAATTTCACCCACCTCACTAAAATTATAAAAATATAGAAATAAAAATAATCATTTGAGTATACTACATCAAACACAAATTGTTCAAGTGAACACACCACACAGCACAACAAGAGGCAGGTTTCAGTTCATGATTCTCACAGTAACTAATAAGTTTCACAACAAATCCTTAGTTTAAACTTTTCCTGGCTTTAAAAGGAAGGAGTGCTTTGTTTTTTACATACAGATTTAATTATTTTTCAGCCTACACCTCAGATAATAAAACTTTTCCACACTACCCATATTAAGTAATAAATCTTGACACTATTAAGGCTTGTTTTCTATTTTAAGTTCCTGCAAAGCTGAAAAGAATCCCACACACCTAAGTAACTTATGCAGAGTTGAGTATTTCAGGATGTTAATACATGATAAAGATAAAAATACAGAGTTTTTTTTCTGCTGGTTTTCATGTTCCCTGGACAAACACATCCATTTAAAATGTACAATTATTTGAAACCCTTTAGATTCTTTAAAATGTTGAGCTGCTTAAGTACTACTGAACACATGAAAAACATACCAAAATTTCAACCTGACTGCTTGAAGTTTCCATTAATAAAGTTACAATCCATGGATCTCACACCTTATAATGCATTTGAAGAGGAGACAACCTGAAGAACCCAACCAACACATAGGAATTCAGACTCTTAAAAACCCAACCAATTACAAACACAAAGCTCTGAGACTGTGAAGGAGTTTGGCCACTGCTCAGCAACTCATCAAATTGCTGCTTTCTTGGCATATACAGATACCTGAATATACCTGAAAATACATTTCTACTATTCCTTCTGCCTTGAAAAGGTTAAGGGATCAATACTGACATAAAGAAAACAGGTGACAAAATACTACAAAGCAAAAAAATACACTTGAAAAAGCTTATACTCTTCTTAAATATTTCTATGCCATGGATATTCACAGTGATTTTTCTGAAATCAGACACTTTCACCCTAGACCATAGACTGAAGCGATTTGAAATGGAAATATTTCCTGTCCACTCACTGCCAGTTTCTGTTCCCAGAGTGATATAACAGATGACATCCAGTACAATAAATTCTTTTATTAACCATAAATTTGAGCCTGCTTTAGGGATTTGAAGTGTTCAGTTTCATGCTGAAAAAATGTAATGTTATCCACAGACCATCAGCATGTGTAACAAAAACAGAGCCACAGGTTATGTGACTTTGATCAAATGATGACAAAATTTCTCTTGAATTTTAAAATACTTGAAAAAGCATTTACACTGATTTCTTTACCTCTTATTTTTAAAGATCCACATACACTAACTGATCTTTTTCTGCAGGAAGGAATCACTTCTAAGTAATAAAGTCTCTTTACAGAATGACAATGAACAAATTTCCTTCTAGCATTCATCTTACTTAAGAAGCCAGAACACAATGCAAGTTTTAAGACAGCATTTAAATACAGAGATTATAAACTTAAATTTGACCTGTGTTTCTCTTAAACTTTTACTTGACTTTTTCTATCAGCATTACACTGAACATATCCATAGCTAATCCTAGAACACTGAACAGGAAGATATAAAATACAATTACATTATTGTAGTAAACTGAGAAGTAGAACCAAAGATCAAGTTTCACTTCCAGTAGAAGTGATAGCTTCTAACAGGAATACTAATTGGATATGATTGTAAAATACAAACATGGAAACAAATATTTTCTTTGTTGCAATGAAACCTAACCGGAGTGGGAGGAGAGGGAAGCATCACACCTATAACTCCAAGGCAGCTTACCACATATAAGTGTGTAGATAAATACTGGAGTTTGCATACTGGAACTTCAGTGGCTGAATGGAATATAATAAACAACAACTAAAACATGTAAACCAAACTCAGTGTGGCTACACTGGGCAATTATCATGCACATCCATCAGCACTGTTAGATTATATTGGGCAGTATTCTATCACTTGTTTGGGGCTTTGATGCCTACATTCACTGCCAGAAGGTAATAAAAAGAAACTTCTGTCCTTGCAGCTCATTCTTTAGTGAGCTGAATGTCCCATTTTCAAACCTCTGCATGACATTTCACGGCCAGTGGTCCTTATTGAAAAAGAACCCCAAAAGTGAATGGCGTGATTAGTGAATTACTCTTACAAATGCAACTGTATGGAGAAACCTAAGCTATCCCAACTTGCATTATTCCTAACTAATGAATAAAAGATAAAGGTTTTGTTTCCTTTGATGTTCTGAAGAAGCATGGAAAAATAACTTTTCACCTGTTAAGGGTCAGGCTGAGTTAGGTGTTTGTTTTTTCTTTTTGTTTCTTATTTTCACTCTTTTCATAGTTAACCTATTACTTCTGTCAAAGGTAAACTAAGGTAATTATTAAACACCACCAACATAATTTGCTCAAAAACAAAATTAAACAATAAAGCAAAGCTGTAACTATGCAATAGATCATTTTACTGATTCTTTAAAAAGCATCTTAGCTGAACTTTTTGTAGTAAAAAGCAACATAAAAAGCAAAACCTTAGATATTTTTTCATAACTAAAGCATTAGGCTATACATCTGGCCCCTTCTCCTTTTGGGACTGTTAACACTTGCCTCGTGAAGCAGTACCAGGAGGCCTCAGACAAAATTTTGACAGAGTAAATAAAATCAAAGCTCCTTATAATGGGGAATAATCCTTAACTGTACTCCATAAGTACACAAATTTGCTCATAGACACTGTACCAATTAGAGATGCTGTCTTCAGAGCAAGATAAGAAATAGAGTTAATAAGACCCACCAAGTCATTCTGTAATTTTCGTGGTAATCTGACCAAATGCCATCACAAACTCTCGGCTGTATGGTGAAGTCCCCCCTTGGGTTACAAATGAATACACTGCTCTTCATTTCCTGGCAGGAAGGGTTGTATAGCATTACCATGAGTTCTGTATTCCACCACAGAGTTGGCTGCATTTCAACAGATGCTGAAATGATTTCTGAAACATTATCATCTTCTTGCTTGTGAAAAATTCACTGTTAAAAAATGTTCATATGAAAAATCTTGAATAATTGAAAGTTTCATATACGCTCAGTATACTGACTTCAAACTCTTTTGATGGGATATTTTTTTAAAGCTAAATTAACACAACTCGAGGGTGGGAATTTTAAAAGCATGGAACACTGGGCCTAATCACAAAATTAGCTCTGGGATTTCCTGACTCTCCTGTCCAGTTTCTCTTCCTTCATGCTGTAGTTCACCAATTCTGAACATATACTTAACATAACTGCATGGGGACCTCATTTTATCCACATCATTGAAATTACTCCAGTTGTGAAAAGGAGAAAAAACAACAAAAAAATAGTAAGGATACTTTCAATTCAAACTGCTTTAGTAATGTGATTTACAATGCAGCTCACCAATAGGTGCATTAAAGCAGGTGGGGAGGGAAGGGCAAACAGCAACACCGAAGGAAGGAAGGAAACAGATGGGAGTGAGAATTTCACTAACCAGCTTCACTGCTGAGTCAATATAAAACGTAACTACACCTCTGAGCCACAAAAGAGAACAAATCCCATTGAAAGTTAATAGGAGTTAGGGCACTCCATTCTTTTTCAGACTCCCACTCCAAGCTTCTAAGGATCTGCTCACACTTACAGGGTGAAGCTTAAATCACCCATTTAGACCCCATATCTCTCAGACTTCAAGGGGAAGCCCAGCACAAGCTTGAAAACTTTGCTAAAAAGGTTTGCAATTCAGCAACGCCCCCTTCCCACACCGTATTTAACTTTCACCCAGACAGAGCACTCTTTATGCTCAGTGTAGATTGCACAATTTGCCAGTTCCAACTTCCATCCTCATTTTGTTACTACTGCCTACAATTCGGTGCAAGCCCGGACAGGAAGGTAACGCTGATTCCCATAGAAACTGGAGGAATAGGAAGCAGTGCAGGCAGGCTTTACAAGGGCTTGGAGACAAGATACAGACTGGCACCTTCATAGCTCAGACAGACGAAAGGAATGGAATTCTTCACTGGCTGGGCAGCTGCACCCAAAGTTACTCTGGTACAGTTAAAGGGGGGAAAAAATCTATCCCTAATGGCCTCTTAGTAAAGGAAGTTATTCCTATGCGATAAACAAAGATGCAACTTTACAGTGGGTTGTTCCAGGACACCTATGTAACACTGAGATTGAAGGTAGCAACTACCAACAAAGCCTAAGCATCAGCACTTGCCCTGCCCGGGGTCAGCCCTGCTGCTCGGCTGGCTCCACACGGGAGTGCCTGGGCAGCGCTGCCCTGCCCGGGGCCTGCACCCCAACCCCAACACTGGGCATGCACTGGGTCTGTGCTGAGAACCTGCACCCCAAACCCTGCACAGGGGATGCACTGGGGTCTGTGCTGAGAACCTGCACCCCAACCCTGCACAGGGGCTGCACTGGGGTCTGTGCTGAGAACCTGCACCCCAACCCTGCACAGGGGCTGCACTGGGGTCTGTGCTGAGAACCTGCACCCCAACCCTGCACAGGGGATGCACCGGGGTCTGTGCTGAGAACCTGCACCCCAACCCTGCACAGGGGCTGCACTGGGGTCTGTGCTGAGAACCCCTCACCTCCTTTAGCAGGTAGCAGCATCCCCATATCCACGAAGAAGCAGCCAGATGAGAGCCCTGTAGGACCCAGCTTCTGCCGAAAGTCAGCCCCAGCAGTTCACAAAGCATCAAGCCACTTCAAGTATGAAAGAAAATCCCATCAAAACAGAAGTCAAAGTGTTGCCACCGATTTTAACAGGTAGGATTGTAGCTCTTAAAACAAAACAGCCCAGTAAAACAAAAAACAAATCCCTTAGTTTTCCACGTTTAAAAGGAGAACAGACTGGGGTGTTGTTTCTATAAGCAGGTGACAGAGGCCTGCTTAGAGTTTGCTTAAATCACTGTACAATATACAAAGATAATGTATATTGTAATGTATATTGACTACTGTAAGTCTCTAAAGTTGTGGTTTTTAATGCTTTCTGACTCCAGGCCAGTCATACCTGGAATGACATATGTTTAACTGAGCAGCTGACGACTTATAATTTTAATAATTTAGAAGATTAACTGTTCAGACCTAAACATTCTCATACTATGCCTTTCTATGAGCTAAACGAACTTCATACATCATTTTAACCTGCATTATTTGGGGAAAAAAAATAATTCTCCTTTAGCCTGTGAAATTAAGATTTTTAAAAGGGGACTTTCACAAATCAGATTACTCTTCAGAATTTTATATGCAAATAGGTGAAATTAAACTTCGCTATAAACATGAATTTCCTTTTATGAATAACATAATCCAACCCAATAGCTTGCTTCCTCTCGGAGTTCTGTAACTTTTAAAGGAAAAACATTAGAAAACATATGGAAATATTTTTATGCTATAATTACAAAACTCAGGAAAATAAGTTTATTTTAGAAAGGCAGGGTGAACTTTAAGTAATGATATGAGTTTGGGACTCCCATGGAGAACTAAAATCCTCCATTTGAAAATACAAAGCGAAGTTAATTAGAAAACACAGTTTGAGTGAGGAGGGCTCTTGCAAAGAGTTCTTAGAAAGGATCACCTTGAATGTGTTTGATGCTGAGGCGACGCCATAACTTTTCTTCACACAAAAGCAGTCATCTACAGAGCACAACCAGATGTTAAGTTTTCTTTTCTTAGTTTCTGTAAACCTCTGTGACCTCCCTCAAATTAAAAAAGGGAATAGCATTTTTAAAGCCACAGGAGCTATCATTAGTGAAGCATTCTAAGGATTTTCATTAATTCATAGCCAGCCAACCAGGAATTTTCCCACAGCCGTTTACAAAAAAAGTCAGGGAAGTCATTGATTGCTTGGTTGGATTTGAATGTAGTCAGAAGTAAGATCAGAAATACCTAGTCCCTCCCACTGATATAAGAGGGAAGAACATAGGCAGGGTCAGAAATTAAAATCCAAGTCTGCCCACCAACCATGAGGAAAACCCAGCACTGCCATATTACAGGGGGTATAGAAAAGGTTATTACACAATTTTGTGGGGTAAAGGATCATACAGATCGATCATTACACACCAATCATTTGGAAACCTTCAAGCCCAGAACGTGCAGCTCCAAGTAGATCTGGAGGACTGTCATCCCCTTCAGACAGGAGCCTCAGGATTTAGATTGGTGTTGTCCAGTTGCTGGTGTAATATCCACCATTTAGAACAACTCACACTGTGACAGGTTTATTGGAGCCTTCTGAACTCCCCACGCTCCTTCCTCGTCCCTCACTGTTTCTGTGAAGCCAGGGCTCAGCACAGAAGGAGCTCGTACTTTCAGTGTGAGATCATCTGAACACAAAGGCTTGAGAAAACAGAAGAAAATATTTCAACAGCACTGCCCTTGAAGTCCCTGCACTGCCCTCAGCATTCCTGCAATGCACACCTGGCCAGGAAAGGCCCAGCAGAGACTCACAGACTGGTGCTTTGCTGACTCCGTGCTGCCAACACAAAGGTGCATCAGTCAACACAGAGCTCATCACTTCCCAGGCACCTCTGTGCTGACAGATCACCCAGCAGTACAAATTTAATTCAAATTAGTCATAGACACACAACTCAGTCCTCCTGAATCAGACAGAACACACACCTCAGTCTGTGCTTTCAGGCCTGCAGGAAGAGGTGTGACACCTGATGGAGCATGAATCTCCTGGGACAAAGCTACCTCTCACATTTATTTAGGTACATTAGGATGAGTGATGTGCCCCAAAACCAGATTTGCTGTATTGCTGAATAAGAGCCCAAGGCAGAATAATGAAAATAGGAGGCCTCGAACAACTCTTCTCTTCAAAGCCAATAGTGATATAACATGGTAACAGCCTCCAAGAGAGAAAAACTTCCAAAGAATACAGTATCTCCTGAAACATGTGCTGATGCCTGATAATTCTCCAATCCAAGTTTTAATTATTTTAATAATCATATCAAACTTTGGGAGAACAAATCCTCACCTGCATCTTTGATTTTCCTCATACTCTTAGAATCTACCATACTGAGGTGAGATGAGACAGGAGGAGAACAGAGATGCGACCTGTACATGTGGCCTCATGAACTATTGCTTATATTACCTTTTAAAATGTTGTTAGTAACATAAAAAACTTCTTTCTAATCTGGAATTTTCATTATCTTAGTCTGGAATCTGCTTCTATGAGGCTTCCTCAGTGGGTTCCTGAAATTTGTTGGGTTTGTTTGGGTATTTTTATAAACAAATTGCCAGAATTTTATTTTAGAGTATCCCTAGGTGACTGTCCAGGCGACCTGCTCTAGGACTTATCCCAGAACCATCAACTGCACCTCACTTTATTCTGTTTTTACCAGGACAGGCTTTTTTGGTGCTCTTTGCAGCTCTTCTGCCTCCACCTCTGCTCTGTTTGGAAATCTAAAAGCTGCACTTTGGGCAGGGATGAGAAATCAGCCAAACTCTGCACACTTACTGCTGGACCAGCAGCTGCTCTGAGTGTTGGTGGCACAGGAAGCAATTTGTGAGCCAGAAAGCTTGGCAGGCAGACACCCACTGAAGGCTGGTGGTGCTGGAAAACCTGGCAAAAACTCAAACACCAACCCAGAGTCAGCAGATCCTCTTTGCTGTGAAGTCAGTCAGTCCAAGCCCTTTTCAAAAACAAAACTCAGGCCCTTATCTACGCACGTGGCCAATCAACACAGTGTGTTCAAAGTGGTTTTAAGCCAGATGGAAAAACACTGCTGATAAGCAAAACCCAAAACAGTTAAGAACCTGCAGTTACTAAGTATTTATGAACTCTAGAAAATAAAGCATTGAAAATGCAGATACTCATTAGAAATAGAATTACTGATGGTTTTCTGAGTTTTGGTGGCAAACAAAAAATTTTTAAGATAGAACACGATGTATACAGATCCAGAGAAAACTGGACTGCCACTGAATTTTATTAATAAATATTTATTAACTATGCTTTTTTCTTTTCCTTTTTTACTTATTGTCTCACTACCAAAAATTACATCTGCTTGTTTTACACTATTGCACCCATTTGGTAACAGGCACCTTCTCCAACCCACAGAGGCCACCAACACTTTGTTAAAATCTAGAGAAGATGTCTTAGATATGATGCTGAACACGCAGTTTACGAAGTGAAAGTTGTTGAAGCATTTTAAAATACACACTTATACCCTGGTTTGGCTGGCAGAATTTTGGCTAACCAGAGTGATATCTGTGTTTCTGCTGTATGAATGTTGCAATGAGTTGTCATGAACCTCTATTCACTACTTTATTAAGTATATAAGTCAAAGTCTTTATGACAAAACCACATAGAAATACTGGGTGTCAAGATGTGCCACTCCTGTTGAGGAGAGCTGGGAGGGCAAATAGCTGGACAGAGAAACATTTATAATTGTTTAATATAAATAATAAATATATGCATGAAAGAATAAAATCCTTTTTCAACTTTCCACTTAAATTTTGACCCTTAAATAAAGTCTCACATTACCATAACCCAAAATTACTTAATATATACTGATCTAACCTTATTTTAAGTTACTTTAACTTACACTTCCATACAATAATTTTTCATAATTAATACAGGGATAAGGATATAAAAAATAAGCATTCATGTATCTCATACAACTTTTATGTATTTTTTTTACTAAGTGTGATGTATTAATGAATAACACTAATTTTTGAATGTAAAAACAACACTGCTATAAGAACATCAGCATTAACCTAAACTTTCAGAAAAAAAGGTATTTCAAACATACTTCATTATATTGGTAGCAGCATATATAAAAACAAGGCAATATACTTGAAAAAATTTTTACTTTTACAAACTAAAAATGGTATTCAGACTTAACAGTTCTGCAGTAATACTTCACACTCATCTTGTTTGCTTCTAGAAACACATGCTAAATTTATGGGTAGAATTCAGCCTTTGAGCACAATTAAGCAGGCAAGTTCACATCAAAGCTCTGTTTCATCATCTTTAGACTGATCAGTTGGAAAAGACAGCTGGTCCTTATTAAACACCCTTTAAATGTTGCAGTTTTAATTAAGCTACATCCATGTTATATTAACATCACCAAATAATTAACTAAAGAAAAGCTAGTATCATCTAATCATGACAGTTTAACATCCTTTCACCAGTGGACTATAAAGTATTAATCTATTAAAGCGGAGCTTGTTTTTAAATAAATGTCTCAAGATTTTAAATTAACAGGTCTGATACAGTAATTGCTACACTTTACTTCCTCAAAAGCAGATTTTGAGGGGAAGTAAGGCAGGGAGTGGAGTTCAACACCTAAAGTAAGGGACAGGTTCTAGAAAGGAAATCAATCAAATCTGTAACAGTTCCAAGAGACTTCAGCTGCAGAAACCCTGTTAAGTCAACAGCTGATGAATTAGCATTGTATTCAAATTTTCCACTTTCATACAAACACATAAGGAAATACCAAACTTTGTTGTTAATACTGAGAGTTCATTTCTATTACATAAGCATGTATTTCCATATTTTTTTGCTAGGTCATGTATTTGAATGCTCATCCTGAAACCAGCATGAAACTGTACAGCCTCCCAGTTCCTGGGGAAACAGTCATCTGCTAAGCTAAACACTAACATACTTAGGCTACTTTGTGCATTTTTAAATTCACTTCAATAGGCAGATCATCATCAACAGTTTTTGACTGGACTAGAAAAGAGGTCTCATTCTCTGCTACAGTGCTCAGTCCTCAATAAATACAGTACTCAATAAACTAAATTCAAAACAATCCCCAAAAATAAACCCTGAAGGAACCCTGAAGCCAAATTCTAAGCTAAACAAAAGTGATACAGATGCCTGCCTGCATGACTGACCATGCAAAGCCTTGCACTCAACATGTTGCATTGTATCTCATCACAGCAACACACTAAGCTTTAAGTGACACATCTCATCAATTCTGAAACGCCATCACATTGTTCTCTGTGCCAGGGGAGAGAAATCTATTGATTCTATAAATTTCAAAAAGATGGTGGATACAGAACTTATGGCATCTGGTTTGCAGAGCTTTAAAGCAACTCTGGAAACGTCTGTAGATTAAAGAACTCCCTGATGGCAAACATTAACACCTTCTACCATGCTCCATCTTAGCTCTGTCTCCTGCTTAATACCATTTAAAATTTGTAAATACTCTGCAAGAGAAAATCTGACTTTTTAAACTGTTGCAAAAGAATAAGAAGTAGAAGGGAGGAATTTAAAGTTTGGTAAATTATTTCTCACCATGGTACAGGGTATTTTTCCTTCAAAATAAAGTTCTCAAAACATGCATTTAGCTGGGAAAAGTATTTCAGTATGACCTAGCTCTGTGTTCAGCAGATTCCTAGCTGTAGAGGAGCATGAGTCTGCTCCGGGATGCTTGAGGAGATAAATGTAGGGACACAGCAGCATGAGCCTAAAGAATAATGAGAAATAATGAGACAGGCAGAGCTCCCAATAGTGGAACAGTAGGAAACCTTCAGTCTCTGCTCTGAAGTGAAAAGGAAATAGAAAGTTCCTTCCATGAGGAGCACAGAAGGTGACACAGGGAGTTTCAGGGGAGAATGCACGGGAACAGAGCTCCCCAGGCTGCCTGAGAAGCTCTGCTCAGCACAGCAAAGGGAGGTACAACTCTGCTAACCAGGAGGGAAGGTTTGGTGAAATGCTGCATTCTTTATTCTGCCTCATCATACAGTCTCATTAAATTTAAGCTTTATACTGAACACGGTTCAGTGCCAGGAACATCAGGGGAATTAAACATATGAAAAAAAAATTACTCATGTGTGTAGTCCCATTAGAATCTACAAAACAACTTGAAAGTAAAGTTGCTCATGTGTTTAACACCGAATAAATGAATCTGAAATATATTCAAATCATCCTCAGATCCCAAGTCTGTCTTCTCTGTGCACCTCATGGCTTGTTTATAGGATGAGGAAAATTCAGAGACTGCTTTTCCAGAATAGTTCCCCATGTGGACATACTTGTTCTAGATTAAAAGAGGCCCTTCCCTGAACTATTTTTTTTCTGGATAAAGGTATGCATATGATGTACTAAGATCATCCATATGGAAAACTACTTTGCAATACTATTCTACTTTAAGCAAACGTTCTGCCTTAATCTGAAATAATACTAAGTGTTGGAATACATCAAAATTTCTATTAAACATCAATGAAAGAAATTCTAGACTTGGCTAAGACAATCCAAATTCTACAATCCTGAAACCACTGAAAGCTGATAATTCTTAGCAACAGTAATATTAAGTTACTTGTCCTGGTGTTAACTGCTTTCCTGCTATAGACACAAGTTGAGTTTGTAAGACAAATGCCAGTGTATTACCAGAGAAGATAAATAATACAGGTATCTATTTTGTGATGGAAGTTGTAAGAACAAACAAACAAAAAAATCACATCTAGAATGTGATTTAGTTTTTAATTTTGAAAACGTTAGGTATTAATAATTTCAGGAGCTATGAACAAAGCCAACAAATACTTCCTCATCACATTCTTTTAACCGTAGTCCAGTAATATGCTCTCATCAAGTCAGTTTTTCATGGCTACAAAATATTGAGGATACTTAAAACTGTATTTTGTACAGTGAAAGAAACATGCATTACTTGTATATGTGTATTACTTGTGTGTGTATGTAGCAAAATTCTCAAAAACAACTCAAATGATAAAAAAGATTCATTGAGGGGAAATGTACCACACATTTACAGTTTTAGCAGAGCAAAATACCCAATGTGCATATATCTAGCTATGTTTTGTTTCTCCTTAAGCAACCATTAAAAGTTAAATGATATATTTTTAGATTGTTTATGCCCTTGAGAACTACCTCAATTCAATTGCTTCATTTAATGCAAACTAGACATTTTTACCTTCTCTATAATTCTCTATTAACTAGACACTACTTATAAATAACCTGCAATAAGAATAACTATTTGAATAGCATACAATTACTTAGGGCTTGTGTCTTTTCAATCAGTCAGTGTCCCTGCAGTGTTTAGAGTGGCAGAGGGGAAGTGGCCTGTGGTTAAACAGAGGAAATACCAAGGAATTTTAATAGAGCAAATAGTCTCTTTACTTCCTACAGAGTACTACTTCAAAGGCAGCCCTGCTCCAGAGCAGACAATGTGTTAGAGGGGCCATCAGTCATTTAATAGTATGTCAAGTCTACTCACAACTTACATGCAGCCCAAGATAAATACCACATAACTGAGACAATGGGTACCATCCTGCAGTCATTACTGTCATAAATGCTGCCCTGCCTGCATTGTGGAGGCAGTCATGCACAAGGGGGTATTACAAAATCAGACTGCAAAATTGTACCTACACAATCAGACAAGGTATCTAATAAATTGGCGAGGGAAGTCTGAACTTGAAACTGAAAATACAATAATAAACCCAGGAACTACTACAAATATTTTATAAGCTAAAATAGTACATTAGTTGTAAGCAATAAAGACAAAGGGGGTTATGCTAATTGGAAAAAGTGTAAGTTTTGCTACTCTACAAGCCAGTCAACATCATTATATTAAAAGAGTTACACTGTGGTACACTCCTGTTTAACACACACAAAGACATTACCTATGTAAGGAATCCGGAACAAACGGCATCTGCATATTTCTACACACGTCAAAATACACCGATCAAGTGTTATGACTCGCAATAATGATAATTTACTTATCAGCAGATGCAAAACTCGACACAAATACACACAGTGGTGTTAGGAGCCTGTGGAGTATCCTGCCCACGCCTGGTGAAACACACAATAGACATACGGAGCCAAATCATTTTATTGCTAATTCTCAGTTAAAATATCTAATAGGGGAATCTAAACCTATAGCAGTTCCACCCCACACAAAGATTTAGGTCTTAAGCTTTATCAGGGTTTGAAGTTTGTTTTCCACACACTTCTTTTACACGTTTCCCGAAGCTTTCGCCTTTCTAAACCATGCCCTACAAACTTCTGAACTGTGTGTTGCAGCAACGTTCTCAAAGGAGCTGATCTGAAACCAGGAAAATCCTTAGTGACAGTCTAACAAAAAGGAAAAGCAATGAAAGTCAGTTGTGTTCCCTCCAGCGTGCCCGGATCACCGCGCTTCAACTGAACCTGTAACCAGACATCAGGGAAAGGAAAGGAACAAACCAAAACACACAACTCAAGAGTTATTTAAAAATGTGTCTTTTAAAAAGAAAAAAAAAGAGGGGAAAAAAGAGAAGTAATCGAGCAAAGTCTGACAGCAAAACACACCAGAAACAGGAACAAAAGGCAAAGACCAGTAACAAAACGTTTATCACCTTCCTCCCCCCTTCCCCCTCCCGTAAATTTCCTACATCCTCTGTATAATGATCAGGCCCGGAGCTAAGACCCCAAGCCGGCCTCGAATCATTAAAATAACAAAGCCCCGGCCATCGCTTTTATCCTTCTCGCGGCGCAGGTCGGCCGGGGAAGGGGAGAGCGCTGCCGCCAAAGGACCTGGTCAGTGACTTCTTCACACTCGCCGGCTGCGAGCTGCCTCCCCCCCGGCGGGCGCGCAATAAATATCCCTTCCCGGGAAATGCCGCCCTCTCTCCCGCCGCAATTAACTTCCAGGTGCAGAGCCCCGGGGCAGCGGCATTTGCTGCAGCAGTGGCCCCGGGGCAGCCGCTC
>VZRZ01007072.1:1676346-1695062 GCA_013398175.1 Climacteris rufus
CACACGGCAACAATGGGAGGGAGCGGGACCCCTTCTGACCGCTTTCCCCGCCTGTGCTTCCCTTCCCTTCCCTTCCCTTCCCTTCCCTCACTCGGTACGCGGTGCCTCCCCGCTCCCAGGACAGCAGCAGCTGCTGCTGCCTTCCCGCAGATGAGGAGCTCCAAACCTGCCCGGCTTCCCCACCTTCGTTATGTGAGCGGAGCCCCATTCCCGATCCGCTCACGACACTGCAAGGAAGACAGGTATCCCTTAGTGACACAAAACCACGGGGGTGCAGTCCAGGTGCTTCACAGGATCAAGCCCACAAGGCAAAGATCAATCACGGATCTTTGACTTGATTTCGTGCATTACAGAATCACAGAATGAATTGTGTTGGAAAACATCTCTGAGATCACCGAGCCCAACCTTAAGTGCCACTTCCAATCTTTCCTTAAACGCTTTCAGGGACAGTGCCTCCACCACCTCTCTGGACAGTCCATTCCAATGGCCAATCACCCTTTCTGGGAAGAAATTCTTCCCACTGTCCAACCTGAACCTCCCCTGGCACACTTGAAGACTCTGTCTTCTTGTTCTGTCACTGAATGCCTGGGAGAAGAGGCCAATCCCCACCTGGCTCCAACCTCCTGTCAGGCAGTTTTACAGGGTGATAAGGTCACCTTCAAGCCTTCTCTTCTCCAGGCTAAACAACACCAGCTCCCACAGCCACTCTTTAATTATGCTTAAGTAGGGAAGACAACCTGAAAGCATTTACTATAATAAAATTTCAGTTGCAGAAAATGCAGAGGAAGTTGTACATAATAAATATTTTGGCTTTTCTAACTGGAGTTAATTGTGATATTACATGCTTGGACCAAAACACTTTTCTTTAAAATAAAATAAATCACATCTCTGATAAATATCAAATGGGAGCTGGTCTGATATACCAGTAAATCACCTCAATGCCTTTGCCTGAAATTGTCAAAGTCGTGTGAGAGACTGAGCAGCCCAAGGCTCCTCCAAAGCACAGAACAATTGAGCTTGGAAGGGACCTCGGGGGTCACGAGGCCACTGCTCAAAGTAGCCCTAACTTCAGTTTTAGATGAAGTAGCCCAGGGACTCCTCATGCAACACTTTTCTAGATTACTTAACTCCAAATATTTTTGAAAACCTTGATTTTAGTACATTCTGTTTGCTATGATTGATTTTGGACAAAAACATAATCCTAATGGAACAGACAAACCCCTTGGTATTTTATAAAAGACATTACAATTCAGACTAAAATCCTATGTAAAACCACCACAAAGCCAACCAGTTGAAAGGAAAAATTAAAGGTAAGTCTATGTAATTTTTAACTACCACTGGTTTTATACCTATCATAGGGTTTTGCATCCTTTGTGACTAGTGGTGAAAATAATACAATAAAACTTTCTTAAACTGCTTGTTTAAGTTGATGGATCACAGCTCGTGCACTCACCCTTGAAAACAGGTTTGTGGCTTCAGATTGGCTGTAGCTTTTCGTTGTGACATGAAATCACATTTTGCCACTAAACATTTTTTTAGCAAAAATTGGAGATTAGGCCATAGTTCTTTAAGGCTTTGGGAACAAGTGGTTCTCACTTTTGACCTCCATTTCCCCTGCAGGCTGGAATTCTGAAAAAGGGAATATTAAGTCTATAGGTGGAATTTCAGTGATTTTATGACAAGATGTTTTTGATGGTCAAATATATCCCAGACCAGAATGGAAGTGTAGCATATTTTCTCACTGTACACCACACACTTCTGTCTGGGTACTCTTGCTTTACTTTCTCCTTGCACTACTCAGAAGTGGTCTAACAAGCTTGAAAACTATACGAACATTTTTATTTTTAATCAAGTCAGGCTGCATAAAACCTGTAAATAACCAGTCCTTTTATGTTTGAATGCATTACAAAGGACATAAAATAAGACAGTATCATGCCTAAAGAAAGGAAGACATATGTACAGGTTTTTTACAGGTCAGTAATACCTCTGCTGCCCATAACCACCTGTTGAACATAACACCATTGATCTGCAATTAAATCTCCTCCTAAACCATGGATAAAACTGTGTGGCTTTTCTATTAACTGAGATTTAGACTGCTGGAGAAGCTGTAATTTCTAAATGAGGATGAAATTAGCATCATCTGTGCTGTTGATGCATTAGCCTATGATGATTTTAACAGAAACAAAGACACAGAACAAGTAGTGCCATTGTCTTGGTAGCAGAATAACTGAAGATCTCACAGCTACCACTGGTTTCACTGGCAGTACCCAGCAGGCAGCAAAATGATTGGTCATGTTTACTGAGAGCTCAAGCTTAGCAGCACAAAGCAAAGCTGCCCTCTGACAAAACCAGCACTGATGCCCCCTTGCCAATAGTTCAGCTTAAGCTGATAACAAAATGACACCTCTGAAAAAGAATTCCTCCACACTGCTACCATGTCCAACTCAGTCCTGTGAATGAACTGACAGAGTGCAGAACTATTGCATTGCTTTGTACCCATTTAGAGTAATTTCCACTGAAATCTTTTGTGGAAAACAGTAGTGGAGAGGCAGGAATCAGATGACCACAGTTAATGGTTTTAACTAGATTCTCCAAACTGCTGCAAGCTCATGTGAGGGCAAAAGTGGCTGTGGGGACTCTGCTTGTCTGTGGGTCCTTTTGTCCTTTTTACAAGAGTCTCTTGTTTCTGAGTAGTATAGAATGCATACTATCCAAAAGTCATGGGTATCAATATCCTGCATTCTGCAGCTGGTTTTGGTTGCCACTCTCCCTTCTTGCTTAAAGCAAAAAAATCTTTTTTTTTCTTCTCCTTTCTGAGCAGCTGTTCCCAGATGGAGGAGACAGTGAGAACTCGGCAACTCCTATTAAAACATGAAAACTCACGTAATAAAAATTTCTGATGATATGGTTAAAAATTCCCTAACAGATCTTTCTATTGCTCAATAAAAACGATTTCTTAGACTTGGAAGGTGTATGCTCCATCCATAGTTCATATTTCTAGCACTGAATTCTCTCCAGAGGGAGACTGAGCTTGACTGCAAAATAAATAATACAAAGAGCTCACTTTTGGGCAGAAAGCATGCAGCAGGCTTGTATGAATATTCATCTCAGTCAGACAATCTTGATTATTACAATATAACACTGCAGTTACCTACACTGCCCACTGCTAGGACATGAGGATGAGCTGAGGTGAAGCAGGCAGCAGACAATGTGCTAAAAGAGATCCCAGAACAGAAACTCCTCAGTGCAAGGGTCTTCTGGAACTTCCTCTGGCAGACAGAAGGAACCAGAAAGACAGAAGACTAAGTGCCACATCCAGTGGTTTCCTCTTTTGGAAGTACCCACTTATACTAAGCTGTCCCACTTCCATGGGGATGGTTTCTCTATGGGATGAGCACCTAGCAGAAAATAGAGGAAGAACCATCTTCCACTATCAAACCTTAAGGATGAAACTAAAAAATGTGAAATGGATGTGGACACTCTCAGCAAGGGCATGAAAATTCCCACCTGTGTCAGGGATCACAAAAATTCAGTTTTGGTGGAATCTCCTGTATTATAACATTCCATAGTTTCAAATGATGTGGCCAAGCTCAAGTGAAAGGTTATCAACTGATAAGACAACAACCTCAAGCCCTAAAATTGAATTGAAATTTGACACAAATCTATCCGTTGTTACGAATAAGCATCTTGTTCAAGACAACTGTTAAATCATTAGGCCTTGAGAAATGTGACAAAAATTCACAAAACAAAGAGTTCTCAAAGAAAAATCTGTATTAGCAGTCCCATTTTATAGATGGGGAAACTCAAGCACGGAGTCATAAAGATGCCTGCTTTTATGTGTTGCACACATGCTCAGGGCTAAACCAGTAATTAGATTTGGAGTCAGGAAAGACTCTGCCCCTCAGTAAGACAGGAAGAGACCCCCGTGTGTAGCATTCTTTGGTTTTAATTTGCTTTCTGTAGAGACACACTCTGCTTCCCAAGGTCACCCAGGCAGTACCAGTGGGTGCAAGCCCCCAGAACAATTCCACCCCAGAGGCTGCTGCTCCCTGGAGAGGGGCCCAGAGCACAGAGCGGGCTGGCCTGGCAGCAGCTGCCTCCTGCTGTCCCCACCCTGCTGGCACTGCTGCAGTAGCTGCTGCTCTGTCCACATGGCACTTGGAAGTGAATTAGATGCATGAATTCTACTTTGACACTGGCAGCCACCTTTTCTATATTCAGATGCTTTGCAACAAGTCCTGGAACTGAGCATCCAGTCCTTGCTGCTGACTAAGCCAGACCTTCAGAATCCCATGGAGTGTACTGGCAGTAATGTTTTCCTCCTGCTCACATTTTTTGCCACAGTGTCATATTTGAGATTTTTCTCTGAAATGTCAAGTCTGTCTTCAGGTATTTGGGGATGTTTTGAGGCTTGTAGAGTTCAGAGAGTAGGGAGTGAATGGTCTTGTGACCTTTCTGGATGACTTAATCTCTTCTACAGGAAATTGCACTTAATGACCAAAGAAGTTTAAGTCCTATATTCCTGGAGGCTCAAGCTGGCATCAGATGTAGGAGTATGTTATGGTGAAAAGGAAATTACTGAAATAAACCAAACAGCTATTACATGAAAATTACTTCTGATCACCATCAAATTAACAATTTATCAGTGATCCATGGATGCAAATCTTCATATAATATTACCACTCCCCAGACCTCACAGTTCGCTATATTTTATACAGGCTTTCTTCTTCTATTGGCAGAAAATATTGGCAGTCAAATGTCACCTCTCTGTATTTCTGTTTAGTTTTTTATCTGTTCATTCACATGAATAAAGGGACAGTTCTGTTCTCTGAGATTGTTCAATTTACTGATGTGCCACCAAGCACACTCCTCCCTGCTCCAAAAGCACCCTGAAGAGACTCACCCTGTGGCCACATGGAGTTTCTGAGAAACCAGGGAGCAAGGCAGGACTGCATCTTTCAGCAGCAGTCTTCTGTTACACTGGATTAGGTGTAACACGAAACTGCACTTTTAGAGAAAAGTAGATTTATGATGCAAAGAAAATCAAAGATTGCATGGATGAGTCATTTTTCAGTAAGAATTCTGTTGAACTAGAAATATTCCAAACCAACAACTGTATCCCCAAAGTTATGTATGTTTTATTCTTTTAACAAGTGAATAATTTGTAGTGTTCAATTTTAAGATAATACATTTCTGCAATATCGAAATTTTATCTCAAACAGCTATTAAAAATGCTAACCAAGATCTCCACAATGAAGTTTGAATAAACGCCAGAAAATTTAATAAAGCACCACCTTTACAAAAGTTTCCCAGTTTTAATTCTAGTCTCGACCCTCTCTTATTGCAGCACAATCCTTTCCATGCAGACAGCCTGTCATTTTCCTTCTGCAGGGAAACACGGGGGAGGGAGGTGGGGTGGGAGAACAACCCTAACCTGATTTAACAGTCTATTGTGCAATTCAACAGCATCCTGTGGCAATGTCTGCAAAATTAATCCTAGCACACTAAGGGACCCCTCACTGAGCATAACCTGCCTTAAACCCTTCCCCATTTAACTGAGGGAGAGCTATTTGCTCAAGCACTTTGGGATGACATCATTTGTTATTTGAGGCCAAAAGCTAAGGTTAATTAAGGCTAAAGAAAATGTTTTGAATTTTTTTGCAATTAAAACACATAGAGACACTTGTAACAGATACCGTGTCAGAACAATAGCAACATGACTGGAATAATTTTAAAAAGTCTTACTATTGTGCAACCATTGTGCAAGCAGATTGGAAAGCCCTTTGTCAATAGCACCTCATTCTACTCCCACAAAAGGAAACACACAAACAAAAGAACATACAAAGGCTGGAGGCATATGGAAGTTGCAATTTTTGTTTATATGATAGATATTCCCCAATATATTCCAGTGTAATTTTAAAACATTTTGTAACAGATTTACAAAAGAATGCACAGCAATTCTACAAGGCTAAAAGAAAACAGAGGAAGGGCCCTGTTAAGAATGACAATTGTTGCTGGCAGCGCTACCTCTCAAACAAACAAACTCATGGTTCTTTTTATCTACAGTCTGGCATATTATTTTAAAACACAAATTTGAAGGAGTTGGATATCAGGATTTAGTTAGCTGCTTATTTTTGGAAAGAGTAAGATAACTATGCAGATAATAACAGACAGATCAAATGTAGTGAACAAGATTTGTTAATACTCCATGGAAAGTTAAAGCCTGTTAATATGGTAAGTTACAACAGGTAACTACTATTTCTTTCTAATTAGATTATAATAGTAACAAGCACTGAAAATACCACTCCTAAACTGCAATTTGTGATAAAACTAACTGCACAGGATCATATGTTTACAGAGGAAAGAATAAAAAGATTGGATTAGCCTTCTCATTTAAACAAAAATATCCCCAAGAAAAGAATTTCCATGTAACCAACTTAAATTTTACAAAAGCCTCTAGCTATAGCCAATGGCATTCTAAGGGCAGTGCTGATGTCTCCTGAGAATGCTTCCCTCTGACTTCCTTTCTCTGCCAAAGTGAATTAGAGCAAATTGCAGGAATATTGTCAGATAGCCATATCCTGTAGCACTCAACAAAATGCAACTCTGAAGTGAGAGAATCCTACAAATATTTGAATTGTGACAGAAATTAAAGTGGGTATTATCATATTTTTTAATACTTTACTCTGATGGAATGCTTTGAAATGAAATAAAAATGGTCAAGAAATACACAGTATTTAAACAGCACAAAGTAATTTTTTATCCTTCTAATGTGATGAAACAATGAAAAATTAAAATCCTGGTGGCAATAAGTGTTTCTGCCTGGCAAACCTTGGCATTGACAATACTGTATTTATTATTACAGAACAATTATATTAACAGATATTGTACCAGAAGGCATTCTAAGTTTTACATCATGATGGTGGGGTTTTTTAGAACTATGTACTACTTTTTACAAAGATTTCATAGAGTCATTTAGCTTAGCAAAGACCTCTAAGACCGAGTCCAAGCCTTGAGCAGTCACCACCCTGCCAAGCAGACGCTGCACTAAGTGCCACATCCAGTGGTTTCCTCTGCATGTCCGGGGATGGCAATTCCACCATCTCCCTGGACAGCCTGTCCCGGTGCTCCACAACCCCTTCCATGAAGAAATTCTTCCCGAGAATTCCTTTCTGGAATGTGAAAATATTCTCCTACCACACATGGACAATGCGGGGCACTCGTCCCCCCCGGCCCCGCTGCCGCCCGGGCCGAGCCGCACACGCAGGGCGGTCACTGCCGCCTGCAGCCACCAGAGGGCACAGGCAGCCCAGCACTTCCCTCGGCCCTTCAAATACAAACGAAAACTGTTTCAAAATTCATTACTTTAAAGCCCGTCTTGTTACGGAAAAGCCAAATAAATAGCCAGTCTTTACCGCACAACACTTTTCTGCCATCTTCTTAATTTCCTTAATATGACATCGTTCATAGAAACTGAATAGCAAGGTATTTTGGTGTATTGCCATGATCCATACAATAAAATTGAAAGGATTAAAAGTGTGAAATCTATCATTAAAATACATAAATTCACTTTCATTTAATATATAAAACATAATTTGGTTATACAGACAAGAGACTGCCCTAGAATCTAGAAATTGTGGACAGGCACCTAAAACCTTAGATGCAGTGAAATATCATGGTTTGGTAAAATAAAAATTCAGTGCTAAGAAATCAAGAAAGAATCAGAGAAAAAGAAGGTACAATAATTGAGTTGGTGCAAGGTTATGGATGCTTCTAAAGGTCACAATGAGATAATGAGTTTGAAACATATGCAATTCAAAAATTGCAAATTCACAAAATTTTATAGAGATTAATAACAAGAGTAATGACATAGATAATTTTTAATGAAGGGAACTATCTTATACCACCTGCCTACTTTTGTCCTTTTTGCTCCAAATTGCACAGGATTAAGGAGAAGATTGATAGACTATATCCATTGGGTTCTCGAGCCACCACAGTGGCAGAGGAAGACCTGGTTAAGGAGCCAGGAGAAGAAAATGCTGCAACATAAATCCAAAAAGAAGGAATATTTATTTCCCTTTCAATCTAGGTGTTGTATCAATTTTACTGGCCACACATACACGTCCTTACAACATCCCAAGCCAGGTGACTCTGCTTGAAATTTAATATCAAAAGCATTACTTGCATATGTATTACCGGGCTGCCTGTTATTACGGCTTATCCCGGCTTATCAGCCGAAGGCGCAGAACAGAGAAGACGGAGTCAGAGCTTGTTCAGAGCAAGGGGCGGAAGGGGGGGAACCCACCTTCGTTTAATTCTTATATACACTTTTAGAAATCACAGATCATTGGAGAAAGTTAACACTTCCGTCTTTAACTCCAGTGGTTAAAAGAAGTGTCCGTCAAAAGGATCTGTGTCCATGGGAAAGGAATGTAAAAAGATAATTTTTACAACAACATAGCTATGTTTACAAAATCTCATCCTTGAAACTGTCTAACAGAAAGAGCTAGCTATTTTTACAGTGAAAAATGGGCAACACATATGTGTGAATCCACAGACATATTCTGTTTGCTCAAGATGCCGGACTTTACACCCACTGATTCACAACATGGATCAAAACACACTTGCAAAATCTGTTCTTTCACTGCTTTTTTTTTTGTTATTTTTTTCTTTTTAAGGCACAAGCAATGCATTACTTATTCTGTCACTCTAATACCAGCACCATAGCACATCCATATGATCAAATATAAAATATGTATAGGGGTATGAAAGTCATTGGCAATTACACCACAGCTACACCAAAGCCTGTATATCCCTGAGCATTTTTGATCATGGTCTTACCTCACTGCTTAATAAACAGCATCCTGCAAAAAACAGATGTTAGAAAAAAATCCAAATTTTTGCTGTTTCTAAACTCAACAAATACATGATTAGTTTTCAGTCTAAAGAATCGAAACTTCAGTGCTAACACTGTGCCATGCTACCACAGCACTTCGCTTTCTGGGATTTTCCTGAAAATACGCAGGTCCCACCAATATCAGCTTTGGGGGCCCCAAATAGACAGACCAGTGTTCCTTGTTTTCTGTCTCACCCTTTCCCCTCATGTCACACAGTCCAGGCACAATTCCCCCCAAAAGGAATCTAGAACTGAAGGCTCTTCAGCAGCCCCAGGTTCCCCTCCCTCACCAACAATCCTGTTTGCCCCCTGGGACACAAGAGCTGCCTTTGTAACGCGCTCAGGTGCAATGTCAGGGCTCCTGACACCCCCAAAGAGGCTGAACAGCCCCAGCTCCCCCTCACATAGTCGTCATCATCACTTGGTATTTTCCTGTTCCACAATAAATACGTATAGGAGATATTCTAAATAGCTCAAATAAAAGTATCAGAATGTGATTTTGATTCGAGATGAATCCATGACATGACAAAGACCATCAACCTAACAATCAATAGAGAAACAAGTAAATCCAAGGAATATAGAAGTTATTTTACAACCAGTTTCTAGAAAGCTTTGATTTTATGATTAATAGATAAACCTGAGAGTTGATCTCTGTTGTTTAAATGTTAGATAAACTGAAGGTGTTTGCAGATGATTTTACACTGGTGTTGTACAAGCCTTTTGTTAAATCCAGTCACATAAAAATTACTGGATTATTTTTAAGGCCACATTTCCTTTTAATAACATTTTCAGCACCGTGTTAATCTTTTTACATACAACTGTAAAAGTCACAGGTTTCATCTCTTCAGAAGTATTTCCAATACAAACCTTTGATAATCACTTGTAGTTGGCTGATGTGCTGGCTTGCTGTTTGTAAGCACAGACTTGTCAAACTAAATAATTGCAAATTCAAAGTGTTAAATGACAATTTAATGAATGCTGTTTTAACCTGGGCTTTTGATGCTAACATTGAAGCTCTAAACGATGCTTTTATGTATGCTTCAAGTAACATCACAATAGAACTTTGAGAGCATTGGCTCTTTGGTATAAATTAATGTGAATCTGCTTTCAGACCATAAGCATTGCTCATCTATTTTGGACAACACTGGGCATTGCTGAAATTTGTAGTTAGAAAAGAAATTTAAGACAGAGACCGCAATTAAGAGAAGAACATCAACTAAAAAGAAATTAATATGCAGCCCAGCATCCCAATTAGGGTCACAGGCACTGGACCTACTTCAGGAAAGGTTCTAGAGTATTGAAGCCATGCTACAGTCAAAGACAGAGGCCCAGTATCAACCTGACTGAGCCGAGATTGTAGCTGTTGATGGCTGTTGACATGACATATGTCCATATCAAGAGGGAGAGAATCGTCAGGTTTCTTTGCTAGAAGAATTTTTCACCAGTTATTCAATGTATCAGCTTATCACAGGGTCAGACGATCACTGAGCCAAGCCAAGGCAAGATGGCTGAAGGAAAGAAGGCTGTGGCTTCAGGAACTGAAGCCAGAAGTGGAACAAAGAAGAATGAGACTTTTCCGCGTTCTGAAGGACAGAGAGACAAAGACAAACACTGCGGGGCCGGGCCCATTGCAGCCGCCGGGGCGGGCTGTGCTGGCAGCCTCAGGCCCGGCAGCTTCAGGCCCGGCAGCCTCAGGCGCGGCAGCCTCAGGCCCGGCAGGGCCCGCACAGGTGACAAACAAGGCGTGCCAGCCCCACACACAGTGCCGGGGGAGCAGCCAGAGCTGCGGAGCGCCAGCACCTGCAGGACAGAGATCCTGGGAAGTCCAGACGCGTGCCAGCCCCACACAGACAGTGCCGGGGGAGCAGCCAGAGCTGCGGAGCGCCAGCACCTGCAGGACAGAGATCCTGGGAAGTCCAGGCCAATGCTTCTCAAGGGGGGAAAAATCCAGCTGTATGTGAGAAAGTGACGGGCACAACTGAAACCGGCGCTGGTCGAGGTCGGCATAAATGTAAAGGGAGAGGTTCTCCTTTGACGTGCCAGTGCCTTTACTCTGGGAAGAACAAGCTCAGCCAAGATGAAGCAAAGAACGCAACTCTGCTTTTAAACTTTTTGTCCCTCAGCACTGTGTGGGAGGCTCTCAGTACCTCACAGC
Organism: Climacteris rufus; assembly: GCA_013398175.1. NCBI lineage: Eukaryota > Metazoa > Chordata > Aves > Passeriformes > Climacteridae > Climacteris > Climacteris rufus. The sequence goes on from VZRZ01007072.1 coordinate 1,687,398, forward strand.
AATCATCCTGCCGGTAACATTTGCTAATGGAGAGCTGGATAGCAGGGCTGCCGCTATTATTATTCTGCCACTATTCTGCTTCTCTTCAATGGCTTTGTCAGACTTCCGTCACCTGAGACAAGTGCCATTCTAGCAGTCATTGGGTGTATTTAGGTATTTGCCAGATAATAGAGCAAGGTTCTTAGGCAATCATTCTGTACAGATTAGTCTAATCTGTTGCTGCTGGAAACAAGGTTTCCAGCAGTAAAGTAGACAATAGTTTCAGATTACCTTCAGTAAGGTTAAGCTATAGGCAATATATGTTTTGAGGTGTGAAGAAAAACAAGATAGAAGAATGCATTCCCAATATTGGTTTTGCCTTTACCAGATCAGGCAGGTATCTGAACTGAGATTCCAATTTCTCTAAAAACTATTCCTAATGGATCTGGCTCAATTTAAATTGCTTTACTTCTGAATGTTCTCTTTAGTATTTTGGAAGGCAGATACAACAGAAGTTCATTTAGGAATGTTATTTCCCAAATCCAACAAAGTACAAAAAAATAACATTTCGGTATTGGATAAAACTTATTTCCACATTAAAATAAGATTTCCAGAAGCAAAGTCAAACAATTCAAGATTTTAAGGATTCTATATAAAAGTGAAGGCAATGAGCCAATGAAGTTAAAGACACAGAAGGGGCAATACCTGTAGCCAAGTGTTAAAACAATGCACTTTTTCAGTGACATTTTTCAGAAAATATAGAATTTTTTTTCTTTAAACTCTCAGAGCTCAAACTATCATTAAAAATATGAAGGACTGAAGTCAGATCATCCTTCCCTTCAGCTTTTCCGAGTATGAGACTACATAAAATCTTTTTTCTTTCTTCTCACCCCCATTCTCAAAAACTTACCTTTCATTCCATTGGACAACAGATGTGGATACAAACATCAAGAAAGGAAGAGCAATACTGTGTCTGTTCATGAGATAATGTACAGTTTACATCTAGCAAGAAACCCAGGCTGAAGTCTCACTGAAGGACACCAGCACTACAGGCAAGTGCTTAGAGCTCTGCTGAACAAGGAACAGCACAAACCTGAACTTAAAATGTTTTCCCACCTCAGGGCCATGAAGAGTTGGGTGGGGTTTCTTTCCTGTAAAGCTCTCCTTGAATTCAGGCTGAATATCAAACATGAGGATAATTAACTTTCATGTACTCTTTGATAAAAAATGAAATCAACACCCTAAAATTAATGGCAACGATCTGGATATCTGGTCTGGTCCCCACTGACTTGATCCTATGAAATGCTACTTTCTGCCATCAAAAGATAATAGGGCAAGTCCCCTAACTGGAACACTTCTACTGACAAGAGAGGAGATAACCAAGTTAAAGTAGGAAATAGGCAACTAACCTAAATTAATTAAAATTATATAAAAAGATTATAATTGTCAGCTTCTTTTAACTGAGCAATTGTTCAAACTGAACAGTCAGTTGAATAACAGTCCTTCCATTTAAGATACCTTTTTCTAAAAATTATGTTCATTATGAAAACTATAATATTCTGTATAAAGAAGCTATTTAAACTCGAATGCAACAAACTGTTTCAGGTAGCAAAATCTATTTTGCATATTGTGTATTTCAGACTTGAAATAGGCTTCTTCTAAAACCATAAAACTTTGTCAAGTCATCTTCAGTTAAGCTGCAGTAATTCACAGTAGCTGAAAATCATGTGCAATCTAGGGTTTGCATTTTTTTAAACTGCAAGAATATCTAAACTCTGAAAATACTTATTCAAATATAGAGGAAAAGCTCAGTTTTTCCACAAAAAGTAGATTATAATAATACTTCAAGTATTTACAGTTTATTTGAATGAAAATTATAATAAACTTTCAAATCTGGGCATAAAATCATAATTACTATATCATTACTTAATACAGGTTATGAATAATTCTTCAGTTTCTGTTGTAGTTCTGTAACAGCAAACCATCCTTCTTTCTACTCTAGCAGGCTGGAGGTGAAAGTATTTTTCACCATTAGAAACTGAGATTCTCTGTGTGATCTTTTCAGCTTTGCACGGCGGTTCTGGAACCAGATCTGAAATGGCAAGAGAAGGCATGCTTTTCAGAAATACAGCAGTGGAAGCAGAATAACATTTGAAACTTGAAAATATTCACACAACACTACTGTATTTTGTGTGATGGCAGCAGTTTGGAAGTTCAATACACATTTAAAATCTGCAGATGACGGCATGGAGCTACCTGCTGTAATTTTAACACCACAGATGAAGAAAATAATATTCCCACCTTAAGTGGAAAGTGAGAACCAGTTTCACTGTAATTGATATAAAAACTGGTACTAACTTCAGTGACAGAATCAGACCCTGGAAGATCCCAAACATCTGGAATTCACACACATCTGATGGTGCTATTTCTTCAGCTCCTTAACTATTTGCAACATCAAGTTTCCCATCAACCCCAATATAATACTTGCATCAAAAGCTTGATAAACAATAAAGCAAAGCCCAAATTCTAATGTTTACAGTATGCTTCTTATCAAGTTGTAATAAGTGGAAAACAATAATTAATATCCCTGAGTAGATTTTGCTTTTGGCCAGATGAAGACATAGGTTCAAACACTGGTTTAACACGTTTATGCTCTCCTGACGGTCTCGCAAAATACATAGGCAGTCACACAAATTATGTCAATATCTGTTCAAATTTGTGTTTAAAATACAGTGACAAGAATAATATAAATAGTATTTTCAAGAAATGATCAAGTTCTGCACATAATAACTAGAAATTAACAGAGCAGATATTGTGGAAATGTTATAGTGATGAATACCTCACTGGTGCTATGGAAGGCTTTAGATTTGAGAAGGAATTCAATGGCTCCCATTTCACAAATTGAAGCCATATTCCACGTACACACATTGATTTAAATTGAAAGTATTAACATTCTCAGTACTGCTGTCAAACCACTTACTTATATAGCCAGAGAGTACATATAGCTGGAATCACAGCAAAGTTCAAATGCATTTTTAATTACCTGGATCCTGTCTTCATCCAAATCTAATTTGCGAGCTAACTCTTCTCTAATGTCAATGCCAGGGTAGGAGTTCATTTTAAAAACATTTTCCAAGACTTCAATCTGAGGAGATTAAAACACACTTGTTGAATAGTTATCACTATGTTCATAGCAGTAATACAAAAAATAAATTTCCAAACAGGTTAGTTTGTTCAACAGGAGACTTCTGATCAGTGTTTGCACAATTCTGATTTCATGCATAAACACAGCTCTGCTGAAATTAGCAACATTCCTGTTAATTTACACAAGTTACTGATTACATTTCTCTCAGAGAATGCAGAGGTACATCACACTGAGGTAGTCAGCTGTTACAGGCTTCTTCCAAGGTTTTACTAAACGACGTTGTTACTCATCTGTTAATGCTGAGGAAAGCCCTACCTGGTTTCTAGTGAATGCAGTTCTTGGTCTTCTACCCCTGTACCAGCTCAATTCTCGTTTGAAGGACAGCCTTTCAGTGACTGAAAAATATTTTTCACATTTCAAAACTTTTTCTTCTTGCACTGGATCACTTTTAGCATGAAATAATTGATTTTCATAGCAAACAACTGGGATTTGCAGATGGGGATTACTTTCATCACCTAAAACTAGAAAAAGCAAGCAGAGGAGAGCTTCAATGTACTGGTTTGCAGTAGAAACATGCAAATATTTTTAAAGGGTAAAAGCCTGAGAGGCAACAACACAGACTGACTTACCCAAGCTGGTGCGTGCATCCACCCAGGGTCTGTGAGGTTTCACAGCTGGAACGCCGTCCTTTTTCTGCTCCAGCCCCAGTATCCTTTCAATGGAAAAGGAGCACGGTGTGGTTCTGTTCTCGCCAAACGCAGAGACTCCGTGCAGACCCTGAGCCGCTGCCGAGTGAGCAGCGCACAGCGAGGCCCCGGCCATGGCTCCCGCAGCCAGCACGGCAGGGACGCTGCTCTCGCATCTCTCCGCAAGCCCTCCTTATAGCTCTGTTGACAAGGGGGTTGGATTTGCAACGTCATTAATTAAAATCTTTTATTAGAAAGTTTTAGCATGTCAATGAAAACTCTCCCACCAAGAGGCACGAGGAGTTAATTGTTTATTTGTTTGCAAGTAATTAGCAACTAATGGTGACACTAGGGGGGCCACCAAGGGGGACAAAAAGTGTTATCTCTCCTAACCAGAGCATCGACTTAACTTTCTCAAAAGAAGCTGTGCACAAATATAGTACTTCTCTTTTATTTGAAATCATTAATGTATAAAATCAGTTTTTAAAAAAACTTTATACTCTAACGGACTCCACTTACCTAAACATAGAAGCATGATAGGAAACCAGTCAAGTAATAAGTAATCTCATTTAAGTGAATTTCCTTCCAAGGAAATTTAAAAAATAATCTCTTAATGCTATTAGGGTAATCCCGATGAAAATGCCTCTGTTTTTTCATATGCATATGTAATGGTGAACGTGGTCAATAAAACAACAATAGCTTTTGGCATAAGGCACTGTGCAGTGGGTTGGCAGTGTTGTCAAAGCTCAGTGTAATTGCCTTCCAAGTGCCTGGATTAGTTAATAGGAACAGTTGCACCAACTATTTTAAATAATTCATGCATTCATTTTCCTTATTAAAATAACTTTGTTGCAGCTTTTTTGAAACATACCAGATGTGAAATTTCCTGATAATTTTTCACAACATAAAAGCAAAACTTAGAGTAATAGAAGCAGTACACTCAAATTTGCTGGTTTAAAAGCATCCTTTTTCTCGTAGATGTCCCTCTCTTCTTGCAGATTCATAACCAATAGAAGTATCTTTAAATCCTACAGAGCCAACACTTAATATCACAAAAAAATTATGAGTAATGAGGAGAAAGGAGATAATGGCTTTGTAATGAGGCTCAAAGTCTGACAGAATTCGGATTTCATCCATTATAAAGAAAGTACCAACCATAACATTTTCATATTCAAGCTCCTCTGTCAGTCACACAGCAGTTTACGTGTCACAGGCTCAAAACCAGCCTTTGGTTCAGGACAAGATAAGGAAGAATTTCTGTAGAGACATTATAAAAAGAAGCTTTGTCCAAAAAGAACATGCAAAAATGAAAATATTTTTATTTCAGGATGCAAAAGTTACTCCTCTTACTGGCCTGACTTTGTTGTGCAATAAGATTGTTGTCAAACCAAACTAATAAAAAGAGTGACAATTCCAGAAGTGGTCTTGCCAAGGACACTTCTCAGCACATATCAATGGATCTTGGAGCAGCCTCAATCCACCTGCAATGACCAGCTGCAAGCTGAGCTCCAGCCATCATTTATAGACCTTGAGCCTTCATTGAAAACTGTATTTCTTTATTTTGGATCATCAGTAATGATCAATACTACCTTGCAACCCATGTGAAATTACCTATAGACTTTTAGCTGAATACCTTTGTAGGGGCAATTAGAGCAACACAACAAACATTAAGTTGAGAATCCTAAGTAATCAATAATAGGAAAACTCCCTGCTCCTTGGATATGCAAATCCAATCCTCTTACAGCATCACATACTTGATGAGGCAGCAAACTAATCTCCCTTTCAGACTTTGCACCACTGTTTTTTGCCCAGGGACAGTGAAGTTCATCTGTTTAGCAGATGAAGCTCTTGTTCTTCAGAGATGGGAAACCTCTGAGGGCTGTTTATACCAGCTGAAGAGACCACATGGAGAGTTCTTGGGGGCTTCAAAATTCCAAAGGCTTTTTTAAGCAAAAATACTTCAAAATGCTAACACCCATTTTCACAAAACATGACCAAAAGCAGTTAGGTATTTCTTGGCTGAAGTAAAAGCTCACCCAGGGAAATTGAGTGAATGCAGGTAAATTCAAGGTAAATCCAAGGGTGCCACTGGCAAGTATGAGAAACAGTGTGTTAAACAGTGGGAAATATGCAAATCAAGCCTACCTTATCCAGACAGCTACCTTCACCCTCTGGCAAAGGCAAAATGTTCTCTCCATGAGGGCACACATCTGGAATCCTCTCAAGAGCTGTTGGCTGCTCTTCTCCTTGTTGACAAAGTGCCAAGTGTTAGTTCCCCACATTTTTAAGGCTTTTTAGTAGATATTTTGAAGAAGAATAACAACAATAAACAAAAGCAAACAAACAAAACACCCCACCCCAAACTGCTGTAAAACTTCATCACAAGTTAACTGATCTCAAAACCAGAAAGCACATATATTTATAGGTCGTGAACCAATGTTAATGTCCTGTCACACGGTTACAGGTACAAGACTTAGTCTTTAAAACACCTTGTAGGATAACCCTGAATTATTACCCTCATTGACAGGGAAAGGGAGACGTGGTGTGAGTTGCTTCAGTCAGGTGAGTCACCAGCTGAGCTGGTAAATGAATTGACTGAACAGAGTATTAACTTGGGAATTTCTCCACCACTCCTTACAGGGAAAAACAGTACAACACAACAACAGAAAAACCAAAACCGAACAAACAAACAAAAAAACCACCCACCAAAAAAACTAAACCAACAAACAACAACAAAAAAAGCCATCTCGAAAACCTTAAATTGTTTGTAATTTAACACACCAGCCCTCTCCTTTATCTGCTTTCAAAGGCAAATCATGACCTGATACAACAGAAAGAAAGGTCTCCATAGCAAGACCGCAAAACCAGTAATCATTTGTTCTGCTGAATGACTTCATGTACTTTTTAATGTGGTTTTATACTAAGATCACCTGGTCCCAAAAAGGCAAAACCAACAAGGAAACAACCTTTTTTTTTTTTTTTTTTTCAGTTAAAAAGTATCACCAAGTCTACCAAACCTCACTCTCTGCAACTACCTGAAGAGAGGTTGTAGTCAGGTGAGGGTTGGGCTCTTCTCCTTGTTATCAAACGACAGACAGGAGGAAATGGCCTCAAGTTGTGCCAGGAGAGGTTCAGATTGAATATTGGGAAAAGTTTCTTTATAGACAGGGTGGTCAGGCATTGACACTCACCATCCCTGGAAGTGTTGAAAACACGTGTGGCACTTGGGGACATGGTTTAGTGATGAACAAAGTGGTGCTGGGTTAGTGGTTGGACTCAATAATCTTACAGGTCTTTTCTAACGTTAGTGATTCTACAATTCCAAGTAATTTCTGAGCAGAACCAGTTTGCAAGTTCAACCAATGATCTGATTCAACACCAGCGAGCCCTCAGAGTAGTTTTAACCACCAACCTACAGCACCAAGCTTATTCAGTCTAGGAGAGCAGGGAACCCATTTTCTAATATCTACATCTCCCCTGCCTCAGCTTAAGGCCTCTTGTCCTCTCACTACAAGCACGGTAGAAGTGACTGGCCTCCACCTGGGACCATCCACGTGGCAGGGATAAGAGGAAATTTCCCAAAAAGGATGCTCCAGATAACACGAGAAGAGTGCCAATGATGCTCCATCACGGCGGGGACAGAACAAGGTCCCCTTGGTCTATGACAGCACCCCCCGGTCACAGACCGGCAGGGCTAGGATGACACTTCTCCCGGCGCCCCTGACCCGCACTGCCGGCTGACACAGCCCCGGCTCGCTCCGCTCCCCACACGGAGCCGCTCCCGGGCGGCACCGCCCCCGCCCTCAGCCCCGGCGCGTGCGCGCGGCCGGGCGGGCGCAGCGGCCAATGGGGGCC
>VZRZ01007072.1:1695561-1790226 GCA_013398175.1 Climacteris rufus
AGGGCGCGGGTGCTGCGGGTGCTGCGGCAGGGCCGGCCGGGCAGTGCCTGCGCTGGCGCTCGGATCCCCACCCCCGCCTCCGCACTCGGCGTTGATTTTGGACACCTCGTGACGACAGAACCCGTGTTCCCTTCTCAAAACGATTTGTCCTCTTTGTTTTTTACTAAAAGCGCGTGAAGTTTTAATAGACCCGTAGGAAAAGCAGGTGTTGGACGAGGTTATCGCGGCGGCGGGGGATGCTGAGAGGAGGTGGGAAGCACATGGTGCCCGGAGGCCTCTCATCGTTCCTGTCCTTCCCTTCCATTGCTGCTGCCTGATGTGTGGCAGCGATGCCCTGTACTGCCCTGGTGTTTCTTTCTAAGGCAGGAAACGCTTTATTCAGCTGCGCTGGTTTCTCTAGCTGCCAGCAACAACAGCAAGTCCTTGTACTGCTCTTCTTAGATGTGGGAAAAAAGTTCTCAATATATTTTCTTTTCTGGCAGTCTTTTGAATGAAGAGCCTTGTTTATGTAGTGAGCAAAATGTTCTATATTGTAATAGTATGTGTGTTGGTAGTTTTGATTCCTTGGCCATAGAAGAGAAACTTTCACTTGTTAAATAGGGAATTTTAGCCCTTAAAATGACAGTCATTTTAACAATTCTCCATCAAGTGGAAGGACGACTTAAAAAGGGCAACAGAAGGCCTTGCAGAAAGGGAATCGTTACCCAAATGGCTCAAATACTGGGTGTGAGATAAAATCTGACCTGTAACGTGGCCTCTGGCCCAGGGACAAAACCTTGTGTCATCTCTTGAAGAGGAAAAATGTTTGGAAATCTTATCATGCTGATTAAAAAATAATTCTCTTGAAGGTCTGTTCTCAGTATAAGGAAGTCAGAACTATTCGTATTTATAGGAAATGTCAAATGTAGCATAAACTTAGGATCATCTGAGGGCATTTGGGAAGCACATGAAAAAATGTTACTTATTGGAACATAATTGTAAGTTCTAGAAACTTCCATTTGAGGTTATTTGTGATACAGACTGGCAAAGCCTAATTCACCCCAGTGAGTTTGATGTGCTTAAACAACTGGATTTTCCAATATCGCCTCCTGTTTTAGGTAGAAAATTTTACATCTTTCGGTCAACCTAATTTTTCAGGTGAATTCTGGGAGCCAGGTTCTTTAGCAAGGATTCTGTAGTGGCACCAAATGTTGCTTGAAGAAAGCAGAGCCCCTGCTGTCTTGAGGAGTTGCCATGGCTTTGATACGTTTATGCTGGAATATTGGTAAAGCTCATTAGCCTGGGTCATGGAATTGTGGCCTGGAGTTTAGACTTGTTTCAGACACCAGCTGATGTATTAACATTATATTAAACTTATTCTGTGTTTAAGGGAAAGAAAGGCTTTTCTAAAATGTCCAAACCTGTTCATTTCCTGTTGTCACAGATTAAAAATCTAACCACTGTGCTGTCAGGCCTAAAGCAAATGCCAAGTTTACATAGTCTTTTGCTATGCAAAATAGAGCAATTTAAGCATTAACTTAGGACATATATTACACACATACTCAGTGTATATTTAGAGAGAGTTTCTGCTCAGACTGATTTGCATTTCCAAAGCATTGCACAACAAAAAAGGCCAGAGACTCTGGTAGCACAGGCTCTGGCTGTGTCTCTTGCAGTACCCTACACGTGGTGGCATAGAAGGCTTAACAGTTCACTGTTCACCGAGTTTGTGCAGCTTCTCACTGGTCCTTTCCTGTTTACCTGTTTGTGTACATGGGTTGAAAGAACCCTAAAGAACATGAAAAATGATGGAGAGTTTTACTAGAGACACAAGTAAGCAATGCCTCTTAATTTTCTGCTAAGCAGCAATCTGCCATAACTTGTTTTCAGTTTCAGGTTAATTTCTTTCCATCAGTATCATGCAATGTCAGTTTGAACGCTGAACATCAAAAACTGACATTTTAAAAATAAAACATAGAAATACTTTTTTTCCCAATGTTCAGTTTTAAAGAGTAAGTGTAATCCAGAAGCCTTACATGATACTCCTTTAAAATTACAACTTCGGGCTTATTTATGTTCAGGTTTAAAGGTCATGAGTATATAACCCAGTGGTTATAGTACCATGTAATTTTTTCTTTTGCATTCTTTTGTGTGTGTCTCCTCCAGTGGGAGAGTCAAGGCTATTAGGATGACACATGTTGCCACACCTGGCAAAGATTTGAGTTCTCCTCCACCTCTTTCCTCCTTTGCCCCCTCTTTCCACTTGTTTTGTAAAATAGAACCAGCATTAAAGCTGTTTATTGTGTTGATTATGCTGTTTGTAGGAATTGTATAGCATGATAATAGTTGTGATACAGCCAAGCATCTAATTCAAGTTAAATAAAAGAATTTAATATCAAAAGAATGGTCAAATAGTGTATTTTGTACAAGTTTAATATGTACTCCTTGATTATTATTAAAAGCAAAAAAATCAGAGAAGTAGCTGAAAAAGACCACCATCTGCCAGGGGGAGATGGACTAAAGGTTTCAGTAATTTGAAGACAGCCTAAGGAAGAACTTCAGCCTAGGGAAGACTAAGAAATGGAATTTCCTATTTTGAATGTTTAGCAATCATAGTTTGGGGGGAAAAAAACCAATAATGTGCTTACAATTCTTTCAGTTTCCTGTCTGGACGTTAACTTTAGTGTAACCTGAGAACAAAGCACCATCCATCCTTTTGCTAAAGCATTGCTGAAGTGTTTCTTTTGTGGCTCTTGCAAGCACTACTCCTGTTTCTACAGCCAAGCATCCCTACCAATGTTTTAGGAAAAGCCAGTGTAGCCTGTGCAGAGTTATAGGTCCATCCTCTGCTCTTCCCCTTTTGGATTTTTGTCTTGGTGGAAGGAAGCCATTTGATATCCTCATGGTGAGGAGTAACCTTGCTTCTGTGTGCAAAGAGGCTGCAAGAACAGGGAGTCAACATCTCATTTAAACTTACAGGCAAATTACACCTGAGCAGCCTGATTGCCTCCTCATCAGAGTCACTCATTTGGGCAGAGAGCAGAGGATGTCATTCACCTGGGCTTATGCAAGGACTCTGACACGGTCTGGCAACATTCTTCTGGCCAAAAGGGAGAGGTGCAGGCTGTGACCTGAGTTGAAAAACTGGCTGGGTAGTTGGGCTGACAGATAGACATCAGTGTTTAGAAGTCTCATAGGTGGAGAGTGGTAAAGAGGTTGGTTTTCAAGGTGGATGTGTTAAGAACCTTCATCAGTGATACAGGCAGTGCAATAGGACAGAGTCATCAGGCTTGGGGGTGACACCAGCTAAGGAACAGACACACTGACACGCTGGGGTAAGGACAAAAGGACAGATCTTTTCTCTCCCTTTCAGTAATGAGAAACATGTATGTTGAGGATAGTCAGATATAGGTTGTATTGTTTGGTTTGGTGTTTAATTCCTTGACCTTTTGATCACAGAATTGATGGTTATTACACAGGTGAATTATGGGTCCAAGCACAGGCAGCAGGTGTCTGTGTTCAGGTTGGACAGTGTGGGAAAGCCACAGCCTTCATTTGGGTCTCACTGCAGAGGAAATGTTCATACCTGGCTTGCTGTTTAATGCCACCCTTCTTAGAGGTGCACCATAGAGGTCCAGTAGTTGTCCACAGTTTCAACCTTTTAACAGTTGTCCATGTCCCTTGGTCCTCTCCTTTCTGGAAATGTATTAACCTGGAGAGAGCATGACAGTGGGAGGAAGGCTGAGCTTGGGTAGCTGTAAGATTCTTTGGCCTGCAACAGGGATCATTCCTTTAAACACTGTTGGGGGATTTATAAAATTTTCAGTAAGGAAACCTGAAACAATGCTATTTAAGTCTGAAATTCCATTACATTTAAATACTGCTTTTCTAACTTGCCATGTTCATGTTTGGGCTGTTTGGTTGTTCCAGACCCGCTCTTTGCTGGGAGTGTTTGAAGAAGATGCTGCTGCAATATCCAATTACATCAATCAGTTGTTTCAAGCCATGCACAGAATATATGATGCACAGGTAGTGTTAATGAAGTTGCTGAATGCATTAAAAAGCTTTTCAACCACATTTCATTTCTCTTGCTTTTTTGACATTATTATAAGTCATATGCTTTTCTTTAAACGTAGCACTGAAATAAAATAGGAATTAATGATTGTTTTTCTGTATTTTAGGGAGTGGTAAAATTCTTTTGATTTTGGGTTTTTTTATTTTTTTTTTAACAAAATTTCGTATGACAAGTGAAAAGCTTTTCTGTTCTAGTAGCTCTCGTGTATTTCCCAAGTGTTTCTAAAATGTTATACATGGTGAAATGATCTTGGTATTTATGTACCACGTGAGAGATTATCTTTTACCCACAATATAATCATGTTTCACTCATCTAGAAATAACTGCACTTGTATACTGGAAACAGAATCTATTTTGTGTGTTTTTTTTTAAAATTGAGTTTATGGCTGTATTTTTAATTTGTATATCCTGTAACTGTTTGACTTTTTTACTGATTTTGCTTTTTTCCCTTTTTTTTTAACTAGAATGAATTAAGTGCAGCAACCCATCTGACTTCAAAGCTTCTGAAGGAATATGAGAAGCAGGTACTGCATAACAATCATTGTTGTCCATGTGTGGTTAGGACTGTGGATTTTTGTAGTCTTTTATCTCCCAGAGCACAGTGTAGGATGTGTTTAGGGTTGGTCCAGATAAAATGCTGTGGTTGGTGGTTCAGGTCTTTGCCAAAAGAATCTACTTATGTTACTTATGTCTTCCAACTAAACCAGAAAGAAGTTCCTCTTGCCATGAAGAATATTAATAAGTTCTGAAATATTTGACTTTTGGATCAGTGTTTTGGGGGCTGCTTAAGGTGATTCTGTTTTGGTTTTACTTTATAAACTTGTTTACCCGTAAGTGCTTTCATTTTAATAGTCATAAAGGGAAGAGATTGCATAGCAATCTCCAGTAACAACCATAATTTAGTCTCTGAGAATAATTCCATCTCTGAAAGCACAGACTCTGGAATCCATAACTTTCTTTCCTGGGAGCCTGTACTATGAAGGGTTACCTGTTTGTAGCTTTGCTGCTGGGCCCCCTTTTCTGAGATGCACATTAAAAACAAAAATTTGCTTCTTTTAGAACATTGCTGCTCCCTATCCTCCTTTTCCATCTAATGAGGTGAACTGCTGCAGTGTCTCTTAACTGTATAATATTTTAAGATAATGGAATATCTAATATAGAGATGATTAATACACTTTTGTGAGTGGCAGAAAACACTGCAAACAACATAACTCTTTTTATCATCTTTCAGCGTTTTCCACTCGGGGGAGATGATGAAGTCATGACTTCCACTCTGCAGCAATTTGCAAAAGTGATAGATGAGGTAAATGCTGCTATTTATTTTGCTAATGTTGTCAGATATAGCCTTGCCTAGTTATTCCAGGCTTCTTTAAGCCAGGAGGTACAGAAATGGCATTAATTTGTCAACAGGGTAACACTTAATTGTATATCACAGCATCTATTTGAAGTTACGTGACCTGAAGATAAAGAATGAATTCAGCAAAATGAGCATACATTGCTAACAAAGAATATAGTTTAACTTAGTATAGATACAGTAAAACATTACAGAGTGACAGTTAGTTCATTAGGGTGTTGGTGTTGCCTGGTTTTAGGTACCTGACTGGCAAAGGAGCCTCCTGCTGTCTCTCTTAGACACTGACTCCTGGGACACACGACTGAGCACCACTAAGAGCTGAGTCAGGATTTTTGCTGTGATTCCTCTCCTCACATTTAACACTACTTAAATGGCATCTGGGAGGAGGAACACATTTTGTTCCACCTCTGTAAACTGTGAAAGATGGGCTGTGAGGTAGCTGGAGGGAAACTGGAGAAATAAATTGACTAGTCAGAATGTATGAGGCCGCCTTTGGACACGATCCAGTAACTTGGAAAAGTTTGGACAAAAACTAAACTTTAAAGGTCTTCTGTAAAAAGCTAATGGTGAGATCTGGAATCTAAAAAAAAGTATCTGCAAAAAGTGGAATGTGCAAGAATGTGTTTGAGTTGTACATATCATGTTTGAGTGACATTGATGTCAACCTGTCATGATTTGATTTGGTCTCAGTACTGTTTTCCTAAGATTTCCTTCTTTCTCTTGTCTTTTTTAGCTCAGCTCTTGCCATGCAGTACTTTCAACTCAGCTTGCAGATGCAATGATGTTTCCTATTACCCAGTTTAAAGAAAGGGATCTAAAAGGTAGAGGACTTGACCAAATACTGGTTTTTATCAATAGCAGCAATAATAAAAACATAGCATTTAATCTCCATAGCTCCTGTTTCACTAAATAGAGTACACTACTTATTTTTCAGCTCTCTAAAGTATCCATCTCCCCATTTAAAAAGAAAAGTAAGTTATTTCTATCCATGAGAGCATTACACTTGAAGAACTTAACGCTATTATTGTGTCAACAAAAATATTACTTATATTATGGAAGCACTTGTCGTCTAGTCAGGATGAACATTTTGCAGCTACTGCAAAACATTAGGAAAAATTAATTTCCAGGTAATTTGCATTTACAGGAAATACTTGTATATAATATCATGACATCAATATAATTGCTGGACTAAACTCAAAAGGTAAAGTGCCAAAGTTGTAGTACTTACTATTAGATTGAGTAATGGGGTTCTCCAGCCCTGCTGGTAATACAGGTGACTTCTTACGTGCAGGCAAAAGGTGCTTCCAGCTTCTTATTTTTGTAACAGTTGTGTCTTACTGTGCCTGGTTTAAAATAACACATAAAGTGTGTGATTATGATAGATTTTACTCAAGAGACTGGACTGAATAGACTGGTGTGGCAAATGGACTTCAAATAAAAATTATAAGAGTTAAAACCAAAATGACTTAAATATCCCTCTTGTGAGCATTCTAGAATGGGTATACCTAAGATAGGGATGTCTTAAGTCTGAATTGACATAAAAATTACAAGTTTTTTGTAAGTCTTCTGCCTGTTTATGAATCTTGAAAAATACTTGTATAGGAGTAGTTTGCAGCAAAATTATGGATTAAATAGATTATGCCTTTTTTTTTTTGAGCAAGGGATCACTAATATCCCAAGGCTGATATTACTCCTCAAAATCTGGAAAAATGTCCTGTCAGTACTCATTGAAGAAGCATCCGTGAGTCAATAATTGCAAATTAAATTTTCCCACTGGAAGTTTTAAGCCACCAGCTGGTGTAGTGTGTAATGGCACCACACTTCTTTATGGACTTCATAGGCACTTCCTGTGCAGCTTTTCCATGGTTTTTTTAATGTGCTTTACCATGAAGTTGAACATGGCTCTCTGCTAGTTTATATTGTCACTCAGTATGATACAAGATATTACTTTGAAGTGCTCAATGATGAAACATTACATGAGAAACCTTAATAGATGACTGTCATGTTAATAACAATTTATTTAAATTGTGATATGTTGTTTTTTTAGAGATATTAACTCTAAAGGAAGTTTTCCAAATTGCAAGCAATGGTAAGTGTAAACTACATAATCTTATCAATATTACAGTATTATTGTAGGTTATTTGTTCAGAAAACTAGTGGAGTTAAGCCTGTAAGCTTAAAGTGACTAATTAAGGTGCAATCTTTTTCAGTGATACTTATGCATTCTGCTTGCCCTGGTTTACCTGTAAATCTCTGCTTTCTGTTGTGAAGTGTCAAGGCAAATCGACAGGGTTTTTTTGCAATACTTAAAATGTATGTATGATTATTAAATAATGCAGGATTATGCTATCAAAATTACTAAATACTAAGGTGCTAGCTGACTTTTTAAAGTCAGCACTGGATCAATAAACAAATTTACCTCCCTAAAATGAATTTGGTAGTTCTCTTCCCTACTGTCAGAAGGTTTTTTTAGCTAGCTCAAATATATCCTTGTAGAGGACATATTAGTCAAGTAAGATTCTGCTTTTCTCAGTGAAAATTGCTTCACTGCTTCAGAAGCAAAAAAGATTAGATATGGGTTTTCATAATGTAAAGTTGTCTCTACTTATGGAAAGTTTCTTCTTTGAAGAACAATGGATGTTAAGGAACTGTAGTAACAATTTGGCCACATTTGCATCTGGTTAGAATTGTTCTTCAGCCCGAGTATTTGTATCAGTGAAGTAATAAACAGACAAGAACAGTTCTTCAAGGTGTTACCATGACAGGACTTTGCATTCAGCTGTCTGTGTAACACAGTGATATAAAAGGTTTTCTGCTCTGTTTCATAAGTCATTAATTTATCAAAATGACCATAAATTCTCTCTTGATTACTTAGACCATGATGCTGCCATTACCAGATACAGTCGCTTGTCAAAAAGAAGGGAAAACGAAAAGGTTTGTAAAACAAAATACTTACTAGAAAGATTTTTAGAGAAGAAATATTTTTTGTTTTATGTATATTTATGATGGACTACAATGTATGGCAGATTCCACCTGACATTTGATAGTTTATTTTAGAGCCTAGACACAAAAAGAGGTTTCTCCAATACCTGCCTGTCTTGTAACACTGATAATGCTTTAGGATTAGCATTGTGATATCATATTCAGTTTGGTTTTGTAAAGAAATAATCACACTTTCCAGGGAGAAGAGGATGCTCTATTTGTTTTTCATGTGTCTCACTTATAAATTAGAGAAGCAGAATTGCAGAGTAAAATATGCAGCTGCTGGTGATAGAGGGTAGAACATGCCTGTGGTTTGTTCTGTGCTGGCTGTAAAGCTGTCCAGAAGGCAGGTGATCAATGCCAACTCTTAAACATTCCCTTTTCCTCCCTCCCCCTCTCTGTGTCTCTACAGATCAAGGCTGAAGTTACAGAAGATGTATATACTTCCAGGAAGAAACAGCATCAGACTATGATGCATTACTTCTGTGCATTAAATACTCTCCAATACAAAAAGAAAATTTCTCTGCTAGAACCCTTGCTAGGATACATGCAAGCTCAGGTAATTTCAGATTCTGAAAGAAGGTGTAAAAGTCCTTCATGAAGGTTGATGTACTGAAATCCATTGCAAGACCCCTTCTGCAGTCCAAGGAAGGAAATGGAGAACAAGACTCCCCCATCCAGTTCCCTGCAGCTGCCCCAGCTGCTGCTGTGAGCGTGGCATTAGCTGACACTGGTCATTGCCCACTCTCTGCATGAATCTCTTCATGATATGCCCTCACTTCCACCAGAGAGTCTTTGAGGAAAGTCTGGGTGACAAATAAAAAGGTTAATTCTCCCCCAAGACCCAGATGGCTGAATTTGATACGCTGCCTAAATTTTCACTGCTGGGCACTCAATTCCACCAATGGGAAGAGCTGATGGAAGCTTTCATGGAGACATGAATTCCATCTTCTCAGCGAGTCACATGGAGTCAGTTAAACTGATTTCTGTGGCACCAATCCTGAAATGAGATAATCATCAAAAGTCACATCACCGCTGTTTTCAGTCAAGGCTGTAAAAGAGCCAGAATGCGAAAAAACATTCTGGTTTGATTTTGCTTAATGTAAATAAGTGTGTGATTGCTTTATTTGAGAATGGGTGCAACAGAAAATACAACTATAATAAAGTTATTTGGAGAGATTTAATTTGTATTTTCAGAAGAATGTCAACAAGTATAGGGTGGGTTTTTTTTACAAGTCAAACTTTCCAGCAACTTCTCAGGTCAAACTGCCACAGTGACCTGAGTAGAAATGAACTTCTGCACACTGTCTGAAAGCTTTCCAAACGCAAGACCTCTTGGTTTCTTTTGAAACTTTGCAGCTTGTATTTAAGAACCAAGCTCTGCATGTTTTGTGCAACAAAGTAGTGCAACCTGTTGCTCGGTTGCAGCTTTTTGCTGAATCTAAGAAATGGAAGGGCAGGGCCATGTCCCATGGCTTCCTGTTCTGAGATTTCATATGGCTAAACTCAGTTTAGCTGTGGCAGATTTTGTGGTCTGTTATGGAATACCCTGTATTTAGGATTCATATTGTCAGTTCCCTAGGGATGGCCCTGGACAAATCCTCACAAGTTTGTCCTTTCCTGTGTGCCCCAAATAACCCCCCCAACACCAGTTAGCAGAGTGGTGGGCTTGGAAAAGTACAGAGAGACCTTGGGGGCTTTTTTCCAGGGCAGTTCCTCATGGTTCTGTATTTCCTCCAGGCAGCTCTGTGCACACCCTTGGGACACAATGAAATCCCACTGCAGTGCCAGCAGCAGCCTTCCCTTGCAGACACAAACACACATTCTGCACCTTGTATTAAGAGGCTTTGGTGGGAATGAGGGATGAAAACAGATTTCTCTGAGAAACTCTAACCTCCTATGACTTCATGATTGTCAGTGTAGTTTTATTAATGCCTAAATTTTCACTTTTCCTCCTTTTTTTTTTAAAGATAAGCTTTTTTAAAATGGGTTCAGAAAATCTTACTGAGCAACTGGAAGAATTTTTGACCAATATTGGCACAAGTGTACAGAAGTAAGTTGTTTTTGTTGAATTTTGAACTTGATTATCAAGACAATTATTTCCCCTGTTTTTACTTATTAATAAATTATCTTTGTTAATAACACATTATTTATCTTAGTGTTCGCAGGGAAATGGATTGTGAAGTAGAAAACATGCAACAAACTATAGAGGACTTGGAAGTAGCCAGTGATCCTCTGTATTTGCCTGATCCTGATCCTACAAAGTTTCCTGCTCACAGAAATCTGACACGGAAAGCTGGCTATCTCAATGCAAGAAAGTAAGAATAACTTGTTATTTAAAAATTCCAGAATATTTAATTTTGGGAAAGGAAAGCTAAAGAAAGCTGAAATCTTTTTTTTAATGTTAGCTAGGCTGATTTTACATACTTAGTTGAATACGTCACATAGGAGCTATTCTGTTTCTTTCTTTGGACTTCTTCACCTAATTAATCTTAAATTCATTGTTCCACTGACCTGTCATTCAGGTGCAAAGCATAGTTACCCTGTTTTTATTCCAATTTTACCTGAAATTTCACATCAAAAAGTCAAAAGTTTATTAAAGTGTAATTTCCCTGCAATGTAATGGGAAAGTAACAAGATTCCATCTGTCTGGACTGTTCTGTATCTGTTAAAGCTTTGTGATCCAAGTTATTAATAAAACATGTGAAGTTTGATATAAACAAAACACTCTGTGTGAACCAAAACACCCTTTGAATGAGCTCCTTGATTCCATGCAGCAGCAGCTTGTTGTCCACAGGAGGGAGCTGTGCCTCTAATGAAGTCCAGCAGCTCTTTTGCAGAGTTGTTAAAAATAAGTTGTAACATTCAGATTTTTTTTACTGTAATTTATATATTAAGCTCCAAGGAATTAAAAAAAAAGTAGATTAACAGCAAGAGTTAAATAGTCACTGAATGAGGCATGCATTTCTGTAGCAGAATGCAATGGCAGCAATTAATATTATAGAGTATCTGGGCAAAAAGGGAGACTAACTGAGGACCTCTCTTTATCTTTCAGTAAGACAGGGCTGGTATCTTCCAGTTGGGAGAGACAGTTTTACTTCACTCAAGGTGGAAATCTGATGAGCCAGGCAAGAGGTGATGTAGCTGGGGGCCTTGTCATGGACATAGACAACTGTTCTGTGATGGCTGTGGACTGTGAAGACAGGAGGTACTGTTTCCAGATCACATCTTTTGATGGCAAAAAGTAAGTAGTCCTACGCTGCTGTTTCTTGTAAGAAATACTGCAGTCATTAATTAAGAAAAGAAAGATGGTCTGCCTTTGGCTGGAGTATAGCTTAGTATATTTTGTGGATATTTAGAAGCAAAATCTGGGATGTCCTTTCCACTTCGTAATGTCTGGATTTTTGTTTTTAAGCTCTATAATAACGTAGCTGAGTATTTCAGAATAAGATTATGATAATCACTTTACAGTCATGTATTATTGCATTTTATGAGTACTTAAGTATTACATGGGGACAATTAGAATTTTGTTGCTTTTCTGTTTCCAGTTGAAGTGAAAGCATAGGTTCCTCCCCACCCCAATTATATGTTGACTGCACTCAGCACATAAAGAGAATCTTCAGCTTTTTGTAACTTGGTCAGTGTGTAAACAATGAAAATGGAATTTCCTGGCTCATTGTAATTAGGAGGCATTTTAAATAGACAAAATTGTTTTTTCTGTTCTCCTCTTTCAGGTCTTCAATCCTACAGGCAGAAAGTAAAAAAGATTATGAAGAGGTAAGCTTATAGGAGCTTTGCATGGAGCCAAATGAGTTTCTGTTGCAGAAAGAATCCATTCCTAACCATAGGTGGAAACTGCATGTATTCCAGTTAGTTTTCTCCTCCAGAGAAAAGTTGAAAAACCAGGAGCAAGAGCAGATGGTTTTCCAGAGCAGAGGGAGAAAGCAGATTCTAGCTTGCAGATGCAAGAAATGGGCAAATTCCACAAAAGGCAAATTGAATCTCTATAATGTCTGGAGGAAACAATGTCATTTGCAGCACAGGATAATGAAGTTCAGAGAATCCTGATGAGTTGCTTTCTTTTAATTCCTTAGAGTTGTGAGTTAAGCTTTCTTTAGTTTAGTTTCAGTATGGTTAATCTGAAATTGCAAGGTGCAGTATACAGGTGATAGTGATTTTAATGACAAGCTGGGCGTGCAGAATATGTGGCTCTCTCAATTTACAGAGAAAGCAGAAAAGGTGCTGAAACTAGCAACTCAGGTATTTAATCAAGTTTGTTTAGAAGACATGAAAAATGAATTTATTTTCTTTTTTCTTCCTCTTTTTCAGTGGATATGCACCATAAACAACATATCTAAACAGATATATCTAAGTGAAAATCCTGAGGTAACTTTACTAAAATATGTAGTTATCAGTAATATATTTGTATTTATATAGTAAATTCATATCAGTACAAACTTATGTAGTGATTTTTACTTGCTAAATTAGGGGAATTGGCCCAGTAAAATCTGTTTTATAACAGAGCATGTATCTGTATATTAAGTGTGTCTTCATGGGTTTTAGTTCACAGTTAAGGGCTGCATTTCTCAAATGAGATTTTTCTTTTTCTTCTGACTACATTTCCTTATTTTGCCAGACTTATAATTGGAATTTTTCTCAATTGCTGACTTATATTAACATTGGAAGCATTGTAAAGCAAGTGTGCTTACTTACATTGAGAAAGTTAACATCAGGCTGTGTGTTAGAAGAAAATATTACAGGTGTCTTAGTGAAAATTTAGGAGTGCAAGATTCTCATGAAGGGTTGAGTTTGTAACTTCTGCCAATAGCAAATAAATAAAACTAAAATCTGAAAGCTTATTTTGAGAAAAATGTTTTCAGTTGTATTTTTTTATCTCTCTGCTGCAGGAAATGGCTGCCCGTGTCAACCAGTCAGCTCTGGAGGCCGTCACTCCTTCTCCTTCCTTCCAGCAGAGGCACGAGAGCATGAGGCCAGCGGGGTAAGTGAAGGAGCTAGAGGGCATTTGGAGAGCACATAGAAAAAGAGAACCTTGGCTAAAGTTCCAGAGGGGGAAAAAAAGCCAAACAAACCTCTGAAGCTGTCTGTGTTCAGAACTAAATCTTGGATAGGCCAGAGGAAAATCTCCTGAACACACCTTTCTAGCACTGCTGAGCGTCCACTGTTGCAAGTAACCCTGAGGCCAGCTGGCAGACAGTTTTGTTGTGTGCATCATGTCTGTTTTGTTGTGTGATTTCATAATGAGAGTTTTCTTCATGTGTCCAGCTCCTGGAAGCAGACCTCAGATTGTTTTAACATCAAAATAAAATCACATATTAAATAGAATACAATCTGATGCAATTATTAATGGAAGTAGTAACTTTAATTTAAATTTGCCTGGGTACATAGACTCTATTTGTTTACTATACCGTGATCTTCAGGATTTTAGTTTTTCTTTTGCTTTACATCTAAATTATGGAATATTGTATTGGTGTCCTCTAGGGTTTAATTTATGATCAACCAACCTGAACTGAGATACCCTCATGCTGACTTTTTGGTTTTGTTGTAGCCAATCTCGTCCTCCTGCAAGGCGCACCAGCAGCACAGGCTCCCTGGGATCTGACTCAGCAGCTCTCTCAGCACTTTCCTTGGACTCACTTGTGGCCCCTGACACTCCCATCCAGTTTGACATCATATCTCCAGTTAGTGAAGATCTGCCTGGCCAAGCAAAATCTTCAGGGCAATCGGGCAGGTAGGAAATGTAGAGAGAAGGAAAAAAATTCCTGAACTTAATGTTGCTGATTCAAAACCAAACAAACTAGAAAACCACATTCAAGCTGCAGCTCCAGCACACACATTGCCTTCTCCCTGACTGATGCCACAAATTTTGCAGTGGCCAGTGAAGCAAGACAATTTAACTGTTAAATGGAATTGTACAAAAAGGCTTAATTACATCACTAGAGTCAAGGTGTAGTTTTCTATTTTGCACCAGCTTTTCTTGCTTTAACAGCCAATGCTTTTATTTATTGATTTATTTTAAACTTTTGGTTTCACAAAGTATTTTCCTTTCCTATTGCTTGCTCACTCAGCAGCTTGGGTTATTTCCTCTTGGAAACTCAAGAGAAATTTGGTAGCCCTGCCTCCAGGTGATGATGGCATACGGTGACACTCCTCTTAAGCTGAAAGGTGAGTGAAAATGATCTAGGCTTCTAGAGTGCTGTCACACACAGACAAGTTAAAATCATCTAAGAGTTCATCCCAAAACATAAAAACATTTTCTCCTACTTGTTACTGTATTTGAGTAGGAGATGTACCAAAAACCAAAGACCTGTAAAATGTCACTGTGTTTCTGGAACTATATCTATAGAATTCAGATATTAAGAAAATGTATTTGCCAGATTCAGCTGCTCTTAACAACAACAAAAGTACCATAGAGATGAATATCACTTTATGTGACTCTTGTCACAGAAATGTGTGTTATCCCCCTGCCCTCTAGGAAAATATTTGAATATGGAATTGCATCTCACAGATGGGAGCATTAAAATTATATATATTCCATTTTTTTGGACAGTTTTCTTTTTGTTGTTGTTTGGCATAGCAGGATAAGCAGGTGGCTAGGTAGATCCTTCAGAAAATACTGATCTAAAATAGACTTGAACTGTATTCCAGGAAGTGGAAAGTTAAAGACTTAGCTAAATTCCTGAGGTAGCCTGATCCAGCTGAGTTGGTCAGAGCATGGTGCCAGTGACACCAAGGCTGTGGGTTCAGTCCCTGTACGGGCCATGCACAGTTGGACTCAATGATTCTTGTGGGTCCCTTCCAACTTGGAATATTCTGTGATGGCATCAGTTGCAATTCTAATCTAGAAAATAATATTTTTCATAGCAGAAATGATAGAATTATGCTCACTATTTTTAATTAACCATCAACAGTTCAGTAAAGAACTGCAGTGTTTGAACAGATAGGCGACATGCTGTTATTAAAAAAAATTCTTTCCTTGGTTTCTATACTGATGAGATATATTTAAATCTTATTTTTGCCTTTTGAGAAATTCTGTGAGACTTTGCATTTACTGTTCCAGTTTAATACTAAATGACAAGAAAAGCCTGAGCAACAGAAGATGCTAAGAGAAATTGCTTTTACTGTATTTACATTACAGTAAATTCTGAAATTTACTCTTAGAACACTAACTGTTGAAGTGAGACTTTAATTATTCCCATATAAAACCTAATTTGAAGTTTGTTGAACCCTTGCCAATGGATCTTCAGCTACCAGTTAGCCAAAAAGAAAGGGTGATTTCCTCTTCACAAATTTTAAATAAAATGTCCCCATTTCCTGTGCTCTTTTCAACATTACTTCACTGGTTTTGAAAAATGTAGACTTGGAAGCCTAGAGTATTTTCACTTTTCTTTGTAACTGATAGTAATTCTGTCTTTGAGAGCCAGAAATAGCCACATTTCTCTTGACCCTCTAGGAGTAAAACCCCAGTGATGTTTTGAGAAAGCTGCATTTGAAACAAACCCAGGGGCTTCTCTTGAGTAAGTAATTCCACACCTGGAGAGTGGTGAGAAGTGGGTGTTCTACAGAGCACTGAAGGGCCTGGCTTTTGGCAGTGCTTCCTGAAGCTGTTCTGGGAAATTCCATCCCCTAAAACTACACCTTTTCAAACATTAACAAGGTTTTGTTTTGGGCTTAATTCAAACATAAAAAAACCTAAAATGTGAGCAAAACTTTCTATGGCAGCAATAGGACAATATGATCTGGTATGTGGCCCATAATGTGGGCCCTCAGACACAGCAGTTTGTGTCTCACTCCTGATTCCATTGCTTCTCTTTGTGATTCATGATACATTATTCCTCCAGATGACAAGGTGGTGCACTCATTCCATGTTGGTGTTTGATGCAGCATGAGACTGCTCATTCTCCATGACTGGTTCCTCTATCTGACTCCTGGTTTAATGTTTTCATTTTTTAATAGACGCACAAATCCTTTTGGTGAATCTGGAGGCTCAAAATCTGAAACAGAAGGTAAAACAACAATTTTATTTCAATGCAAAATAAAAATAGAATTTGAAAATTATTTTTATATTGTCATCTCTAGCTTCTCCTAATTTAACATGAGTTTTAGAAAGCTTAGTTACATTGCAATGTATTCAGTAAAACTGAGTTAAATCAGACTACTGTCTGAAAATCTGTTGTAAAAACAATTCATTGCAACTTTTGTATTCACTAATCAAGTGAAAAGATGTGTGATGTGCTGTGTGGTAACTGCACCTCTAAGTGTTAAGTATGAGCAATCTCTTTCCATGTCAGGAGAAGTTGGGGGTTTTCCTGACTGCAGTCCACCTTTGGTTTTGAATGGGAAACGCAAAATGGAGTTTGCTCTGTTGAATACTTTTCTTTGTTTCTTAGATTCAATTCTTCATCAGTTATTTATTGTAAGATTTCTTGGCTCTATGGAGGTGAAGTCTGATGAGAGCCCAGATGTTGTTTATGAAACGATGCGTCAAATCCTCGCAGCTCGCGCCATCCATAACGTTTTCAGGATGACAGAGTCACATTTATTGGTCACTTGTGACTGTTTAAAGTAAGTTTGCTTCCTGACTTCTACTGATGCGTATTTACAGAATGATCTTCTTTCACTTTGGTAAAATTTACTTTCTGGTTTGTCTTTGAAAACAAAATTTTAGGTTAATTGATCCACAGACACAAGTTACACGACTACGAGTAAGTAACTTTACATTTTAAGATAAATACCCAGCAATGTAATTCTTCTACTTTGAAAATAATATTATTAGATGATAGCAAAAATAACTGATAGCATGAGATTTCCAGCCAAATTTCTACTGAACTTAGGAGACTAATGCAGACATTTAAAAACACTCAAATCAGGTTTAGGGGAGTGATTTCAATAGGTCAGATTAGCTTTTGAAACTCTCTTCCTCCCTGATCTGAGAGGGTAAAATTGTAAAGAGGGAACATTAATGTTGGGGTCCCATCAGTTCTGGAGTCCAGAAGGGTTTGTTTGGTGTTTGCTTTTTGGTTTGTTTTGATTTTTTTTTTTAATGCATAATTGCATGGAGGGTGTTGAATTGTTTCTGGTTTGCCTTCTTGTTTTTCTAATTCTTTATAAAAAATGCACTTGAAAGGAATAAATAGAATTTGTGTTAGGATATCAAATAAGGCTAGCTTAATTCTTCAGTTTAAATATGAAAAATTCTTAATTTTTCATATTTAAAAGCTATTCCTCCTCCCCCTCTTTATGCACAATTTATGGTTTGTTATTTAATTTCTGTGTGTTTTTAAAAACATTCCATTTTTTGGAGGCTCTGAATTGCTTTAATTTCCATAAAAGGAAATCTTAAGCATGAAAAATATCTTGGGTATTTAAAGTTTGACATTAAGTTCTAAAGTGCTCCAAAGCTGTAACCTTTTACAAGTGAGATATGTGAACTGAGAGCATGTCCCATGTGCTGAATGCAAACATCTAATCTTAAGAACAACTCATCCTGTCAGTTTATAGCAGCTGTAGTAGGGGCTCTCAGAATTTAAAAATTTATTGTTTGTTGAGTTTTAGAAAGATAATTTGAAGTGCACCCTCTTTTAGGAATGGGAATGCAAACCAGTTTTCTTGTAACAAACTAATGAGGGTATGGTTTGTTTGGGTTGGGTTTGTTTTTTTCTTGCTTATATAATTCAGGAAAGCTGAGCTAATTGCAGTAAAAGTATTTGAGAATTAGTGCCTTCAGATGGAACTAAATATTGACAGCTTAGCCACAAATGTCACTGGAATTAAAATAAAAAAGAAGTGTATCCACATTTAGGAAGATGACTGACTCACTGTGCAAATGTGGCCCCTTTTGCTTACATGAAGTGTGTTTTTAAACACACTTGTTTGCTTCTCTTTGGAATAATTTAATCCTTGCCATCTAATCTGCTGTTCGTGTTTCATAATTACATGTTTGGTCAGGTTGTAACTTCTTGTCCTGTGCTTGTACATAATGAATGTGCAGTATATTGAACTCTTGTGTAGAAAATACTTGGAACCAGCTTTAATCTGTGCACATTTGATCCTTTTGGCAGTTTCCTTTGCCCAATGTAGTTCTGTGTGCTACACACCAGGAGAACAAGCGCCTCTTTGGATTTGTGCTCAGGACTGCAGGAGGGAGAGCTGAGAGCCGCCAGACTTCCATCTGCTACATCTTTGAGTCAAATAATGAAGGGGAAAAGGTATCAGTCATGGTTGTAACTTGCATCAGCTTTGAATCTGACATGAGTTCCAAGATGCTAGATCCATTCAAGCTGGATTTTTTGTTTATGTGCTGAAAAACAGTTAAATCTGTCAGTTTAAGTACCTGCAAGTGTTTTAATGTGCTGTTATATCTAATTTGGGGTGCTGGCTTAAATTTAAAGGCATTTTTATTAGAGTATTTGTAATTATTTCCTATCTGTTTTGTGTTTAGATTTGTGACTCCGTTGGACTGGCCAAACAGATAGCTTTTCATGCAGAACTGGTAAGAATCTTTTTGGGGTAAGGAATAGTTGGAATGGAAGGAAGAGGATAGGATTATTATGTGTAATAGAATGTATTCTGCAAGATTCTTCTAGATGCAGTAATACTATTTGCATTTTAAAGGATTATTTTCCTAGAATTTAAACTCAAATAAACTGACTGACCAATATCTACTGTATAACAGTATTCAACATAAGATTCATTTTGCTACTTTTAGCAGCCATACCAGTCCTTTAAAAGAAGAATAATCAAAACAGTGATGTCACAGTCTTATCAATCAGTAGTGTATCAAACATCTCAGGCTGTTGTTTCTTACTTTATTTACATTTTTGCCCTTTAGGATCGAAAAGCATCAGAAAAGCAGAAAGAAATAGATAGAGTCAAAGAGAAACAGCAAAAAGAACTGAATAAACAAAAACAAATTGAAAAGGTACATTTGATCATTATTTCTTAATATTTTTTTCTACTTATTTTTTCTGCAGTTTTTTACTCCAAGCTCCACTGTAATATTCTTTTGTGTGAGATCATAGAACATTATGCAGTTAATTTCTCCAGGTTAAACACCCCTGATTCCCTCAGATACTCCTGATCAGATTTGTACTCTAGCCCCTTCCCCAGCTCTGTTAGCTGGGGTCCAGCACCTCAGTGTAGATGGGGCAGTTGTTCTGGCCTGCTGGGTGCTGTAGGAGCAGCTGGGTTCATGTGGGAGCTGTTCTAATGCCAGCTACCCACAGGTCAATGTTTTGGTTTCCTAGTCAATCTTTGAATTCCCTTTGTACAGAAAGCTGTCCATTGACAGTATTGATAGACAGCTTAGAAATCACAATAATGGTATGCTGTGTCCACTGCAGGTGGCTTAAAGGGTAATAATTCTTTTCTGATTTCCCAACCTCCCTTCTCAACGTAGGACTTGGAGGAGCAGAGCCGGCTGATAGCAGCTTCCAGCAGATCCAACCAGAGCAGTGCAGAAGGCCAGTTTGTAGTCCTCAGCAGCAGCCAGTCAGAAGACAGTGATTTAGGAGAAGATGGAAAGAAGAAGAGAGAATCTGAAGCCTGAGGTTGCCTACTTCATGAAAATTGGAATAATGGCTATATCTGGTGAAATGGTACAAGTTCTACAAGAAGTGGAATGTAGGTGGAGGGTCTGTTGTATTATAGAAAAGACTTCACAATATATAGACCCTATTATGCCTTGATTTTTCTTTCTCAGTTAAGTGATTTCCATTTTCCTGTCAGTATAATTTCTCTTCTGTATGCCAGATGAAGCATGGTGATGCTGCCATGTTGATTACAAACATGTTTTCTCAAGGTTTCTCCGCAGTAAGGAAAATAGGGTGGGGTTTTTTTCCCCACTTACCTCTGTGCAATTGACTGCTTTGGAGGCAAAACTGAAAACTTTTCCTTGGGCTTCAGCAGTAACACTGAAATTTGTTCTTTACGCTGCACTATGGAGAACACCTTGCTGGAAACAAAAGTGGATGTCCAAGTAAGACTGCTAAGCTTTACCCAATTGGTTGCACATACCTGTTCTTAGATTTAGAAAGAAGGATCCTTGTTAGCATCAGTGAGATGTGCAATAGTTCTAGACAGAAAGATCTTTTTTGTTTCATTTTGCACTATATGATACTATCTTGATTTTTCTTTCTGGTGAATATAATGCTGAAAGACTTCTTTCAACAGGAGAAAAAGATACTGTCAGACCTAGATAAGAGCTGATGAGATGCAGTTGAACTTTGCTGCATGAGGAAGAGCATTCCTCATCAAATTATAAGAGTAATGTATATAGCCTTGTAGCACAAGTGCCACATTCTCGGTTTTTCCCCAGTACTTGGAAAAAAAGCTGTAAACCTTTGAGTTCATTTTTATAAAACATGCTTAGAGTTGCAGGAACATCTTGACTTCCATCATGTGAAAAATCTTCTGCATATGTAAATGCCTTGCTGCCAGTACATTACACCTACTGAAAATGAGTTGAGGCTCTTTAGTCTTTTTATAGAAACTGATTTTGCAAACAGAATTTACCAGTTCTGAAGTAAGGGACAATACTAATCCTTCATCCTAGAGTCAGTCCTGGAAAGCATTTTTCAAAGTGGTGTCTGTTTACAGCTTGTAATCTGCACTCCATATTCCATACCCTGTGTAATATTTATTTTGTATAGTATTAGATGTGCATTCACCTTTTGATCCAGAGGAGAAATCTTGTTTGAAGAGAAATATTTATTTTTGCACTAATGACTATAAATATTAAAATCCAGTGGAACAGAAGATAGCTCTCTAATAGTGGCATGAAAATAACAGGATATGTAGAGAGAAAAGATTATACTTATATTCCAAGTTATAATATAACAGTTATGAGTGATTTACAGTTCATTGCAGGGCATTTCTGGTGTTCAGGAATGGAAGCAATTTTCAGAGTATCTGCTCAGCAGCTGGTGGTGGCCCAACCCTTCCTGGCTGGAGTTGCTCAGTGCTGATTAAGTAGGTGAGGAATCTCAGGTCATGTCTCTGGCTGTCTGTAGGTGCACAGAGGGCTCTCCTCACACACTGCAGTGCCCTGCATTGGCTGAAGCTGGCAGCCTCCTCCTGCCTTTGGTGCTGGAGATGGCACTTTGTGTGCAGGAGTTCACAGCTCAGCGCCTGGCACAGCAGAGAAGGGCAGCAGTGCCTTCTGCAGCCCTGGGCAGGAGGAGCAGAGGCAGCTGGAGCTGGAGCAACTCTGGGCAGATGGTGGATCACGGCTGGGGAGGGGCTTGAGCAGCTGCCAAAGGGCCCTGCCTTGAAAAAGGAGAGGGAGGCTGAGCAGCAGAAAGCCCCCAGGTTCTCTTCCTGACTTAATTTCCAGGTCCTGTTCCAGTGCATTCTTCATCCCCAGAGTAGCCAGTCAGTTGCAGAATCTGCACTTAGGTCAGCTGGTATTGCCCTGTGGCCAGATCTGGATGGACACTGCCACATGGACCACACCAACCTGAGGCTTCTTTTAAAAGAGAGTGGCATTTTTATTTCATACCTAGTCCTCCATTCTCAGCTCCCATCTTTAAAAGATTATTTTTTTCTTGCCAACAAAAATGTACAGAGAGGCAGCAAATCCAATTTTTCCCCTTTTTGTGTTTAAATCAAGGCAGACAGTTTGTCTCTGCAAATTGTTCCAGTTCATGTTTCTTTGTTTGTTTGTTTTTATTTACTGATACTTTTCTATTAAATAATATCACAGGGTAGCTCCAGGTTACTGGGCCTTACTTGTATCTTTCTCAAGTATATTCTGAAGGTGAAGCAGTTTTGAAACAGCACAGGAACACTATGAAATCAGTGCCCTCCAGTGTCTAGAATCTAGTCCTCAGCTTGTCAGGGCAGGACTGACTGTGTTAAGCACTGGAGCTGAAGTAGCCCAGGCTCCAGAGGGAAGACACATAATAGACAACCACTCTCCTGAAAAAGCATTGCTGATCTGTAGCCTGTTTTGCATTAGCCTTCTTGAAGAAATATCAGAAAATGGAATTACTGGATTTTTCTCAAAACCTACTATTACTCTTTTAGCTATAAATCTTTAAAGATGAGGAAGAAAGGCTAATAAAGTTTGCAGGTGAATTTACTGTCATATGGGATTTTTTGGTTTTAGCAATACATATTGGAATGATTCCATTTCCTTTTCAGGCTTTTCATCTATGTCATTCAATGTAGCTTTCTAAAACAGAATAGGAGTAACATGCATTTCACTTAGGTTGAACAATTTCATTTTAACCACTAAAAGATTGATATGCATGAGTGAATTGAAGGGGATGGTGTTGTGGTTATTAAGGGGAATTCCACTGGTGTAAAGTGAGCAAGAAGGTCTAAAAGCATCTGGGATAATGATGAAAGCTGAGAGAGCAAAGGGCATGTCAGCAGAGCTGAGCAAGTCAGACAGGAATGGTGCATTGAGTTAGCAGGGGGGTGAGAATTACTGAGCCTTGCCTAAGGAGAGGATCACACAGGTTGGAATTAGAACTATCTCAAGGCAAAAATAGCTGCTGAGGTTATATCCATGCACTTCTTCCCAAAAGGAAAAGCTACTTGGTACCTTTTTTCCTATGAGGTGTAGAACTAGTTCATTAGAAAACAGTTTTGCTAATTAAAAAAAAAAAATCAGAATGCTTAGTATTTTCCAGGAGAGCATGACTTTTGCTGGGAACACCTCATGTTCTGCTGGGAACTGCTGTCGTAGGATTTAACCACCCGAGTATTTTATTATTGTAGTCAAATTACTAGTTGGTTTCCTCTCCTAAATTACAGGTGATTAAATAAATCTCCTGTTTATTATTTTCTGTTGCCTTTTACTCAAAAACTGATCATTTAGGCACTTTCATCTGAAGCTGCATTTTGCTTCATGTGCCTCTGCTATTATCTCAGTCACTCCTGAAAATATTCTTTCAAGTCCATGATTTTGAAGTGACTTCATGTAGGTACTGAACTGGCAGTGCTGTTCAGGACTAACTTGTTATGTTTCTAATTGCAGCCTCATAATTACTGCCACACTTTTATCCCTTAGGTAAGAGGATAGGAAGCTTGTTACACTGTGTAGATTGACAGGCTGCAGAGCAAGCAAGTCTTGCTGTCAATTGTTTCAAGCTACATACATTCTTTGTGTATGTAATGGCACAAATATAAAAATATATCAAGTGTGCTTATGAGTATGCATTTTATTGTCTCTGTGGCCACTGCCAGATTTGGCCAAGTCTGAACCAGAGGACAAGGTCAAAGTCATGTACAACTCAGCCATATCTAACTGGGTACAGTCAGGCAGTGTAAAGTCATCTGAATGTCATAGTCTTACTTCCTTAATCTGTTTAGATTTGAAATTGCATCAAGACAATTCACTGTCTAAAAGTAAAGTAATATTTCAGAGTGAAGGAACCCTAGCAGTGAAGCCCTCTAGCAGGCTGTCAGATTTCCTCTTTATATGGATATAATCCCAAAGCTGAAAATCCTGAAACAGCTGAAGCTATTTATGAAGCTGTAATTTATATACATGGATATAAAGAAGTAAATTTGACTGTGTCTATGTTTAAGGTAAATTCTGATTAATTAGTTGCATAGCATTTGGGACAAACCAATGCTGAAAACCATGCTACAATATAGTCTCTAATTATTTAGGAAATAGTTCACATAGAGAAAGAAAACCTGCCACTGCTTAGTGAATTTAGTAGAGAATATTGTTTAGTGTAACAGCAAAAGCTGATACTTTATATTCTTTCTCTTGCTCTATATTACAAAAATTCTTGCAAATTAATTAGTTCCCAAGGCTTTTCTTTTTAATTAAGCACTAAGTTGATATATTTTTCCCTGCCACAGTGGTCTCTAAGTTGTCATGACAAGAATAAGTCAGTGTGTCATTGTGAATGCACTTGTATTCCTAATGAAGTTTATATTGCAAGCCAAGGATTTTGTACAATCTTTCTGGTCATTTTTATAATACAGTGGAGTGGTCAAATTCTTATGATGATGTTCTGGATTGGTCCTGTTCTGGTGAAGTGTAAGTGATTTTTGCAATGTTTGAGACTGACTTGCACATTTTCCCTGAATAGCTGTATTAAAAACCACCAATGGCATATTTATGTCAACTGATTGTTGTGTCTTGATCTTGGAAACATGGAAAATAATCCTATTGTGCCAGGACTCCAGTCAGCATTTTGTATATTAAATAAAAGCTTAACTATTGTAACTTTCTTGGGACTTGTACTGCTGCAAAAGCCTCCTGCATTCCTTATAATACTGACTTTCAGGAAGTACCACTAGTGGTGACAGGCTGTGTTCCCTTCCATTAAACAAAGTTCTAACATGCAGTTATATCCCTCTGTTGTCGAGTGTAGCTCAGTTCTCTTCCTTTTCATAGCATTAGCCACATAATCTCAGAGGAAGTTATGCTTGGGAATGCTGATAACTTGTTTTTGCAACACTCCAAGAGAGCAGGGGAGCAGGAGCTGTGGCAGCTGGTGGGGCAGTGGCACAGGACAGAGTGGGGCTCTGCAGAACAAGCTGAGTGCAGGGGCTCTGCAGCACAGCCACTCCCATGGGCACTGGACATATCTTCATGGGCTGAGTTAGAGTTCATTATGTGATAAACACCATGTAAAAAACCATGGGCCATCACTACATTATGGTTAAATTTGTATTTTATAAGGTTTGTAGATTTTTCTGGGGAAAAGCAGACTTTTGAATTCTGTAACTTCTGTGATAAAGATGCATGTATAACTAGAAAAAAAATCTATGCTTACTTGATAATGAAGGAATAAATACTACTAATGCCAAATGTGTTGATTAGCTTCTTTTTTTCTAAAACAGGGACTGACATTTGCAGTATTTTTAGAAGGACCAGGCATGCTGTAGGTCTTTCAAAGACTTCTGTAGGACTTCCTAAAATGACAGTGCTCCAAAGCTTAAGCTCCACCTCTATAGGGAGAAACTCCCAAAATGGCAAGCATGGCTTTGGACAGCACAGTAAAATAAAAACCTAGTCCTGGAGAGAATAATCAAAGTCCATGGTGGATGAGACAAACCAGCAGCTGAGAAGGAGCTGCAGAACTGACACATCTCTCAGCAGTGCCGCTTTGTTGAAACATTGCTATGTCACACGAGCTGCTGTGATAAGCAGAAGCTTCTCAAGCTTAATCCTATTTCATTGCCTAGAATGACAGATTGCTTTATTGGGTGGGAAAGAAATCTACTTAAGCTGCTCTTCAGAACTTCACTGTAGGACTTCACAAATAAAAACTATTTCTTGTCAGGAGAAGGGAGGAAGTACAAGATAAAAAAGAACTTAAGTCCCTTCCTGATTTTAGTCAAATTCCTGACTTTTAACTAAACCCTGAGCTCAACCCTGCAGTGAGGGTAGTGGTATCTTATAGGACAGGCTTTAACTTAGCAGTAACACAAGGGTTGCAGCCCTGCATTTTACATTTCTTTAACTTGTCACACACTAGGCATTTAAAATAGTGTTGCCATAACTTTCAGATAGGTCATATTCCAGGAGATATGTAGAATGGGATCAACAATACTTACATTTTGGGATTCTCCCATTCTCTTCAAGGGGTGAGGGGAGAATGCTGACATTCCTTAATATACACAGGAGATAAAATCCCAAAAGAAAAAAACAGCTGCACAACAGTCTTATCCACGTCAACATTCCCTTCAAAGTACAGGACTAATAATTACGCACAGTTGAGGTTGTAGATGCCTGTGAAGTTTTCCTGTCCATAAAGGTCATATTCCTTGTACAGAATGTAGTCTTTGAGGCAGTTTGGCAGGGGAAGGAAGGTCATGAAGACAGGACAGCGCAGCCGCAGCCGGCCCATGCACGCGCGGATCTTCAGCCGGCAGAGGTGCTTCAGAGAGCGAGGGTTGGCTGGAAGGAGCATGAAAATTAAAATAGAAAAAGGCCCCAGTCCCAAACCGCTACATGTTTTCATTAAAAAGATAAACAGATACTTACTTAAAATGAAATGGATGTCTGGCCAGAGTTCCTGTTCTCTGAGCACTGCTTCCAGCTTCCAGCAGATCTTAACGTGATCAACGTAGTCTAACATGACTCGCACTACTTTCCCAGACACGTGCTTCAGCCAGGACAGGGTTATCACTTCACAGAACTGACAGAAACAAAACGTTTAGTAGGGTAACATTCAATACTGCAGTGACTTCTGCCTCTGAGGACAAGAGCAATTAAATAACTTGAGCAGAATCCAAGGCAGGAGTGTTCTGTCAGTCAAAGGGTTTTAGAGTTTGCCACAGCTTGCATAAGCCTCACTACTAGAATCTAAAAATCAGAGAGCTGGTTATTTTGTACTAGATCCAAAAGTAAACTTAAGCAGCTGTATACTTGGTAACTTAAGTGCTTAAAAAGAAATGCTAGCACTCTCTTAGTGGAATTTAGATTTCTGTCCCAGGTGCTTAGTAGGGGGATCCACCAGCATGCATCATCCCCTTATCTTTAGGTTTATTAGGTCCAAATGGGCTTTACAAACTGCACAACAATGACACTGATGGGTGTCCCTACTAGGAAGCTCTTCAGGTTTGTTAATGTCTGCTCAGTGCTTATCCTACCAGTTCCAGGGGCCCTTACTCCAGCCTTCCAGTGCTGGTGTTCTGGTACAGGACAATGCAGTGAGCCAGCCTGCAAATCCCTGCTTTCACAGCATGGACAAGACTGCGCTGGAGAGCCAATTCCATATTGATGATAAGCATATCATCAGCACCATTTTCACAATTCAAAATTACTGTTTACAATCCTTTACTGTCATGAACCAAGTCTCATGGCAACATCTCTTTAATTTTAAAGCCTCGCCTATTCTTCTCTTCATGTGTCAACTGTCTTAGAAAAGGAAGTTTTGAGACTGACACCGCATTAAGCACCTTTCCGTTTAGTTTCAGGAAGGCTGCTGGGAGTAGAGCACCACACGAAGGCGTGACACACCTACCATGGTGTCCTTGATGACAGTGGAAGTCCAGCCGTCGGTCACGTACTGGGCGTGGGAGGTGTTTCCCCGCGGGCAGTCGAAGCAGCGCTGCACGTCGTAGCCGTAGCTGAGCAGCATCCGCAGCATGACCTCGTCCTTGAGCGCGTACTGCAGCGCCGACGGGAAGTGCGTGGTGTTCACTCGGCAGAAGTAGTTGACGTTGGCCCCGTGGCGGAGCAGCAGATTCATTAACTCGTAATTGCCCATTCTCAAGGCTATCTGGAGACAGTTGATGGGATCCTGGTTTGCCAGGGCTCCGGCGTTGAGCAGCAGCTGTGTGGAGCAGATATCCCCGTTGGAAACGGCGAAGTACAGCGCTGATTTGCGGTGGTCGTCGTAGCCTTTGCGAACTCTCTGGGCCAGCATAAAATTGGCGTCAAAGCCAGACTGGAGGAGAAACTCGAGGCACTGAGGATGTGCTCCTGCTGCTGCTGAGTGAACTGGACTTATGCCGCTTTCTTTAATGGCAGCAAAATCAGTAACTGGAACTAAATATTTTAGGGCTCTGAAAAATTTTAAAAAAGAAGAATCTCAGAATCTTAAATATATTGGTTCACCTAACTCATCTTTGTATTCTCTGTTGCTGGGCTTCAGAATTCATCATGACTGTTAAAGCAGTCTTAATCTTTCAAATCAGTACCATGGCATTCATTGTCTTGAGCTGCTAGCAATGGAATTGTTAGCCAGCAATGGATACTGACTTTACATCTACTACACATAAAATATTGTTTTATTATACTATTATTCAAGAACAACCCCATTCCTTGCTACAAGAAGTAATGATTCCTTCTCAACAGAAGGAGCACTGTGCTATTGCATAACCTGTAGGAATTAGGGAATTAACAGAATATACTACATTATAACATGAATACATATAATCTAAAATGCAATATATACATTTAAGCTTATATATAACTTAATATGTACAAAATATTAGTATCAAAATTAAGAATATTCTGATTCTTGTTTCTCACTTATTGCTTGTGATTTTATCATAAATATCTTCCAGTAATCTTTGTCTCTCTAAAACAGGGATAACCCTTATTCCCTAAGTCTATTTGCCTGTTTACTACATTCACCTTCCTGTGATGGCATGGAGATGAGACATTGACCCAAAGAGAGTGAGGATGTCCCAAGAACCTCAGCATCAGACTGGACAGTGTTACTATTTGTGACAAGTGGGGAAATACTATAGGGGTTAAGATGTTCATCTTAAAATAATGAAGATTTTATCCTGATTGGTATCTTACATTCAGACACAGTCATATTTACACAGTCAAAAATAAATCCTTGTACAAAACTATGTACTTGCTGC
Source organism: Climacteris rufus (assembly GCA_013398175.1). NCBI lineage: Eukaryota > Metazoa > Chordata > Aves > Passeriformes > Climacteridae > Climacteris > Climacteris rufus. The sequence goes on from VZRZ01007072.1 coordinate 1,724,261, forward strand.
CTGCTCTGAATAAGGTAGAAATAATAAAATTAACATTTCTGGTGTCACTATTACTTGATTTTTAAGTATATTAACTCACAGAAAGTGTCCTCTATATGCAGCTCTGTGGATTGGCAAATGACCCGAGTGCTTTGGTACATTGGCATCAGCCCCATATTCTAGTAAAAGACTCACAGAATCTGGATTTCCTCCTCCTGCTGCTTCAAACAACACAGAAGCACAATCCATTGCCTGTGAAAGAACATCTGCACCTGGGAAGAAGCAGCAAGGATTTTCACAGTAGTCACTGTAAATATCCAGCTGTAATTAAAATCTCCAACCCTACAGTGACATGGTATTTTGAATTCTATTCTTCACCAAATAAAACCACCGTGGGCATAGAACTTCATGTTGGATCCTTGATTTTAGATGTGTTTATGTAATCCTGGGAACAAGAAGGTCCAAATTGCTTTGAACACAATTACACAGTAAGAATTGCTCCTAGAACTGGGCCAGCAAGGGGTTTGGTTCTTTTTCATCCAAGCAACTGCTTTTTAGCTTACATACAATGCATTTCAATTCTTTTACTTTACAAAGACCAAACAGATATAACTGTAAATATGACAGAACTCAGTATCCAAACAGTTCATGCAATCCAGTTCCAGTGCTGCTGAACCATCATGTAAAATTCTCCACAATAAATGCCTTTTCAGGTCTTTCTTAAGGTGATCTGTCTACATGAGAAAAGAACAAAGCATTTAAAAATATTCTAAGTACTCACTAAAATATTAATATATTATTAATAATAATTTTAATATTAGAAAAGTCGATCTTTATCAGGCCTTCACTACATCACAACGACCCTCTTGGTGCAGACAGCATTTAATTTTCTCTGATAAGGTGAGTTACTTGTGCTGCTATTTCTGAAGGCGTAAATGAAGCCTTCTCTTCCTCTAAGGTCCCATATAATAAAGCCTCACCTTTCTGCAGTAAGAGCTCCATAATCTCTGTGTGTCCCATCTGTGCAGCCAGGGCTAGAGGTGTGAGCCCATAGCCACTGCGGGGGTCAGGATCTGCTCCAGAGTCCAGCAGAAGCTGCACCAGCTCCTTCCTGCCCAGCCTGGCTGCCTCGTGCAGAGCGGTTCTCTCATGGACACAGCGCAGGTTCACCCGGGCACCAGAGCGGATCAGCAAGGAGCCAATGTCATAGGAATCGTGTTTGATGGCTGCAAGACAACCAGCAAAGCCTCAGACAGAATGTCAGTCAGTGCTGTTCTGTGCACTGTGGCTTCTGTTATGTGGCAGCCCAGGAAAGCTGTTCCTGGCAGTGCTGTTTATGCAATGAGAAATGTCACCCTACATTGAAAGGTTTAACTCATCAACAAGTCTGTTCATTGCTTCCAGGACAGCACTAAGCATACAAATGAATAATTTCATGGTAATCTCTTTTTCTCTCTGTCGTCCTCTGCTGTGTTTGGTAATGGAACAGAACAGCTTTCCTTGCCACTAGATGGAGGCCACATCCAGGGCCTTAGTGCTTGGGAACTGCCAACAGAGCTCTATTTAATCTTCATAAGCAGTTACCATAATATGAAACAAAGCTTATAATGACTGTGTCATATGCCTTCTTAGCTTAATAAGCCTGAGCTGTTAAGTAAATAAGAATCTTAAAAGAGAAATTTGCATTGGCTCCAGTGGATGGAATGATCAGGCAACACCCTTCCTTCCGTCTCTCTTTGATCTTCCAGGCTGTGCAGAATGGCAAGGACAGATTAGGCTGAGCAGCTTCATGTGCCACAGCTACTTGAACACCACTGACAGCATTCTGTGATATGAACTGTGATGTCCCATTATCTGAAACCTACACATCTGCTTTAGATAAATCCCATACATCCCATTCTTGGGGGATGGTGCATTTTATTGTGCTGCACTTCAAAAGTATCAAGGAATTCTCGACATCTTTTTTAAGCAGGTGGCCCTGACTAGAAACTTTGGCCATTTCACAAGAATGGACGGGGGGTCCTACAGATGGTTGGTAGGCTTTTTTTCTTCCTTTAACAATAGTTTTGGAAAAAAAACCCCACCCTTCCAATAGAGAAAAATGTACAGATTCATCCAAGAAAGTTAGAGTGCTCCTTTAGAATTCAGATAGTGAGAACACACTTCCTTTTTTTCGGGTAGGATTAAGTAAGAATGAAGGCATCATAGGGAAGCAAATGAAATGAACACAGAACACTTCTGAAAAACATGCTGGCACGACATGGTTCTTTACAAATCAAGAATTACAGGTCTTGTGCGTGACCAAATTAAAGTGGCATTCATAAAAAGAGCGTGGGTATAAGGCAATACTAGGACCATCCTAGTTATGTGACCTTACTCTTAAATTACAAAATATTAAAGAGAAGTGAACTGAGAATGTCAGCCTGGCTTCTTCACTTGTTATCCTTGGATTAGTGCCAGCAACGTCTAATAAGGGACAAACACTTTGTGCTCTACATACTGCAGATAAATCAGGCTGGATTGCTGCAATTTTTGAAAATTAAAACCAATTACCATGGGTTTTGGAGAAAGAGAGATTGATGCAATGGAAGAGATACCATGTGGGCAGAGAATGTTTTATGCCTGCAGACGTGAAGGGCAGTAATAGCATGAAGAAGCAGGAGGACTTGGTTACCTGGCACCACTGCAGAAATGATGCCAAGGAAAGCAGAGGATAACACTCTGCACCTCATGGAGAAAACTAATTATCACCTGAGAAAAACAGACAGGGACAGACACATTAAATGCTCAGATTAACATTTTTTTCTCCTTCTAGCAAAAGATTTTAGGCATTGAAGTAAAATACATCATATTGAAACCTAAATGTATAACAATATTCTCACCTCATTCCCTCACCTCTCCACCCCTAAAAATGGTATTCACCTATAACTAAAGCAGAATCTCCCTCTTCGTTTTTAACATTGGGATTGCAGCCATTGAGCAGGAGAAAGTGCACATTGTCCACAAAACAATTTCTTACAGCCACCAAGAGAGGTGTTTCCCCTTTCAGAGTGGTCTGTTCCCACATAATGGGACAGGAGGCTGAAATACAGAAAAGCACAGCACATTTGAAGTTGGATGATTCATCACACTTGACTTTGTAAAACTTTTTGGTGGAAAACTGGAAGGACTTTTTACCTTTTAAAGTTATTTCAAGGATGTTCTTATTTAGCTGTGCTGCAGCTTCATGCACAGGAAGCCAGCCTTGCTGATCTGCTTCTTCAAAAGCAGAACTGTGCCCCACCAACTTCTTCAAGGCCTCTTCTTGGCCTGTGATATTTTAACACAGACACATATCCCATTAAGCATCATAAGACAAAATTCAGAAAACTAACACACTGAGTGCCATTTATCCCACCAGTGTATCTTGCTTATTTTAAAAGAAAGGCCGGAGAATTTCCCCTAATTTCAGGAGATGAAGCACTGGCATTTCTGAAAGAGATGACACTTGAACCCATCCCACTACCATGTTCCTATCTAATAAGTTTGTTTTTTCATGTCTTGTTCTTAGTTTCCTTACTCCTCCCAAGACTATATAAAGAAAAACTGCACCTAAATCAGGTGATCAAACACCTAAAATGCAGGTATTGTTCAGCCATTCCCAGGGGTACAGGCTTAGTGTGGTGTGTTTGTACTCAACTGTCCGAATTGCTGCAATGATCTTCCCATGTTCTTCACTTGCAGTGTACAGGAAACTGCATAAACAGAACAAGAATAAAATGAGAAGGAAAAAATAATGTGAAGTTCAGGGTATAATTATGCCTTAATTTAAATACTTTAATGTAGACAACATGTTAGATTTCTCTAAGTTACATTGGTTTTGTCAGGGTTTACCACATTAAAACACTTTTTTTCTTGGTCTTCCCCTGACACTATAAATACTGAATTTTTCACACAAAGGCCAACAATTAAGTGTTAAAATGATGGGAAGCTCCCATAGCAATCTAATTTCATATCACATACTTATCTTCTTCATAAACCCTTATAGTCATTTAGATATTTATATAAAACATCATCTGACATTTTCATACATTCCATATATTACAAGGAATACTTTTTCAGGGATACTCAGAACAAGTGAGCTACCAGTGGTTTCCAGTTTGCATGGGACAAGGTCAGCACAATAAAACATACGGAGTCTCAAAGGAAAATAAGGTCTACTATGTGCCATTCAATAATGCCAAGAAAACACCGAAAATAGAAATAACAACTTTTTACCTTTCAACTTCTGTTGCACTGCCACTTGTTTCAATTTTATGCCTGTCTTGTAAGCTTTCCTGAATAGCTCGTTGGGTAGAGAGTTCTTCATCAGAATCACCATCAACCATATACACAGAGTTATTCATGGCAAATCAGCACAACACGGACCACTTTTGTAAGGAAACACTGCTTTTTAATTAGAAGCAGATGTTAAATCTTCAGTTTACATCTAGAGTAATAGAAATAGCAATCACTGTTACAGTATCAAAAGAAAAGCAGTTTAAACTAAATTAACCTGAACTTCTCTGTCTCAAGCTTCAGCCTTCTTTCAAGGGTTGAGGTTTGTGCTGTGAAGTTATTCTGTTTAGAAACTAAACAGATAAAACGTCTCCAAATTAAAAGGGCTCAATTAAAAATATTTTAATAATTTTAAGATTGCAAAACAAACAATACAGCATAGAAATAAATCAAATTGATACTATCTGTTAAGTCTAAATGTGAAAGTTTAAGAAGAAATCATATAAAATTAATAATTATCAAAGTGATCTTTAAACTGTAATGGGTGTAGGTCTACACTGTTATATGCACAAGCAGTCACGTTGTTCTTTGCATGTTCAGCTACATGCTATTATAAATTAAAATCTCACATGTTCTGTTGGGCTCAAATATCTCATCTGTGTTATCACAACTTCCACTTCTGTCTTTCAAGAGAGTTGGTCTGCAAAAAAGTCAAAACAAAACTACAGGGAAAGGTAAAATAAAATTAATAAGCAAAACTGAAAGCAAATAAATAACTTGGCAAAATGAATGAGCACAGCAAATTTAAGGAACTTGTCAACATGCCAACTACAAAGCTTGGAATAATTCTAGAAACATCTTAAAGGTAGGCAGCAGTAAGTCACAACAAACCTGAATCATTGAATTTGTTACCTGATCCACCTAATGTGTGACTGCCAGGCCTTGCTCTGTAATTGCATAAGTAGCAAAAAAGAGAAATACTTTAACAACATATACAGCAAGTAACTGTTAGTAATTGATTATACTATGGTACAATGAGTACATAAACATTTTAAGTCTAGACTACTTTTTTTTTCTAAAAATACTACTAATTTTCCTAAGAACTGAGAAAATATACTGTGTTTCCTCACCTTCTGAAAGAGGGAAGACCTCACCCTTCGAAGAAGTGACTATTAAGTTGTAAATGATATTTTCAGGATTGAAAACAATCTCTGCAGAGCCCAAGTCCATTAATAGCTCACTATAAATACCCGATCATGAGATACTCTGGGACTTTCTCCATGTTTCTTTCACACGTGTCAGTTATGTTTAATAATCTGACCTGACAAATGCTGCCAACAAAAGAAGCAACTAAAAGTTCAGTTCCCTTGTAAAAACACTCTTGAATTTTGAAATAAGAATTTCAGAACTATAGCAGTAACTATTACATTGTGAAAAGAAAATTCTGTAGTGCTGTCCTAGGAGAGCAAACTGAAAGTGGTGTTAGGAGCTTACTTAAGAGTGAGACAACAGAAAAAGAAAAACCATAAAAGTACATATAAATAAGCAAATAAAATAAAGCAAAAACTCTATTAAAATTATTACATGTTTCTGATTGCTTAATCACAATTTGGATTAATATGAATAGGAAAGCAAAAGAAAAATAAACACAGAGTTTTTAAAGGGAAAAGCATTTTCAGAAAGGCAGACTTACACTGGTTTAACACCCAATAAGCAGGAAATGAGGGACATAGATGCCCAGTTGTAATAGTGATGGTAGGATTGAGTGAGACCTTCATGTGCTTCAGTTACTCCTATTGTATTTTATGGAGGGATCCATACAAAGAAATTATGATGGCTGTGTCTGAATGCAAGGTGGAAATAGTTCTTTGCTAGAGGAGATCCAGAAAGAATGCTTGAGTAATTTTTAAAAATTTATTTTTAAGGGAAACAAAAGAGCAGAATGAAGTTTATTACCTGTAATGTTTCTCTCAGAAAGTTCAGTCTACTTTCATTTTCCATGAAAATATAATTTGTGATATTCAACTAATGCACAAAATGGATGTTCACACTGTAATAATGTTACCAAGGGCTAAAATCCTAGCTGTATTGCTTATAGATTGTAAAGATGGTAATAATAATAATAATACATAGTTAACTAAGACAAAATATTGAGGGTCAGAAAGTATTTGTGTGCCCTCTTCCAATATAAAAAACCCCAGATGTTTCCTTTACACACTAAGTTCCACTTCCTCTGTAAGCCAAGAAAAAGCAGAAGATGTTGTGAAGTCTGTGTGTGGACTGCCACAGTCAGTCATCCAGCTGGCAGAGCAAGGCTACACCTCTCTTGATCCAGTGCTGCACTGGCTGGTCTGTGTTGAGCCTCAGGGCAATGACAAAGTTTGTGGAGTGCCCGGTCGTGGACAGGACCCCTTTGCGCTCGCTTGTCTTGTAGAGTGGGCACACGTAGGCATTGGACTCCTTTATGTCTGATTTCACAGCTTCAAAAGAACCCCAAAATAAGGCATTACCTTCAGCAGATCTATTGGTAGAAACAATCTGTGTGCAAATATTAAGCAGTTACAGTAACATCTTGAAAGCTAATTAAAAATGCAGAATTGTTTTGTGAGCAACAGAATAAAATTATCTGGCTTTTTGTGTTTTCTTGTGTGCTTTGTTTCATTTTTAAACTCACTTAATTCAGCTACAGTTTGTTTTCAGGGCTCAATACCTTTCTGTGATTCTACCAGCTTTGTAGTACTCAGAGACACTTCAAAATCTGAACAGTTAGTTTGTTAAAGCACAGTTTATACATGAATTTTTCACAGCTCTACAAGAATTCTGGTCCAGCTACCAGAGAACCAACCAGCAATTCAAGTAATCTGAGATCCAAGGACACAAGTCTGCAGGAACTCTTTGTATGCCCAGACTGCTTACATGGAACTTGTGCAAAGCCTAGAACCATGAAGGTCTGAACAAATTCATCTCACCTCAAGAGGAGGCACAAGCAGCAAAAGTGGTAAATATTAATACTGCCCATTTGCTAGCATTTAATTTGCAACAGTTGCAGTAGTAAGTCCTGATTTTGTGCATAAATAAAAACAGGGATTTACTCCTCACAACCAAAGAAAACAAGAGTTGTGAAAAATATCTTACTAGTATGAGAGAGCGCTATCACAGCAGCTAAAAATAACCTGAGCAAACCCTGCTAAATCACATGAGGTAGAACACTCAATCTCTGTAAGCCAGATCCATGATCCTCAATAAAAAAAAGAAAGCCACTGTTGCAATTTCTTGTTGAATAGCTCACACGTCAGAGAAATCATACTCACTTGGCTTTATCCAGATGATTGGCATGGCATCAAAGAGCACTTTGGGGTACTGCTCAGTCAACATTCCCCTGGTGAGAGAAAGCAATAAAGTAATTGTTTGTAGCTTGAGGGTTTTGGTGGATGTTTTTTGCTTGTTATTTGCTTGTTTGTTTTTTCTGCCCTATTTTAAATGCATGGTGTGTCATTTCAATAATATGAAAAGTATCACTTAAAAGATTAAAACCAATCTTATTTGAGCACTGATAAAAGCTTTCTAGAACCACAGTAAAACACTTGGCTACTGACTTGGTTCTGTCCCAGCGAGCTCCATCTAAAAATAATCCATGGATATAAACACCGTCCTCTGGTGCAGTATCAGCTGTATCCTGAGGAATAACCTACAAGAAAGAAGTGTTCCATGTTATTAAACTTTCACAGCTCTCTGTTTTTTAAGGTATTATGCCAATAGCCAATATTCAGATCAATCCAAACTGAGAACAACATAATAACATCTTCCTTTCAATGCTACTTTTATACATATCTGTAGAGACAGCAGACTTCTCTGGGTTTGCAATTATCTTTTTTGTAGGTTATAAAATGAGGCTTTAATCACACAGAAGAATATACACTCGATAGGCTGTTTTCTTGAGTGGAGCTCTAGATCCAATGATAGAACTACTTTTAATTACTTTGGGAATACCCCTTCTACAGATGTTTTTTAGCCTGCCAGCCTTACTAAATAATTAAAAGTATGTCTTCAGATGGTGGTTGCAAAATGAACCTTCCAGTCAGGATTCACTTACTACATCTCACCACAATATCAGGACTCAGATTAATAAAACCTTAATTTCTAATTTATCCATACCTCAAATTCATATCCTAGAAGGTCAATAGGGATCCTGTGCTTCCTAGCATAGTTTTGCATGGCTCCGGTTAGGAAAGCTTGAGTAAAATAGAATCCTGAGAGCCAAAAAACAGCGGGCTTCCCTGATTCATACCAGTCCTGGAAAGAGGAAAGCAACACATTCAATAATGAGAGAGAGAGAAATCCCACACTCTTCAGCCATTTGCTACATAATTGTACTAGAAAATCTAAACAAAGCCTATCACTCCTTTCCCAAAAATCCTTTCATGTAAAAGACAAATTATATAAACAAGTAGATTAAATAATTGGCAGCACTGCCTCTTGTACAATACCTGTAAAAACTTCAGCCTTGCTAGCAAATCTACAATATAGCTCCCTAATGGTTTTAGACTTGGGTATGAATGCTGTGCCCACTTCTCAGGAACTTTTCCAACAAGGAGACTGCCAGACAGAGCCTCCAGTTCAGCATCCATGACCACCAGTCCTTTAATGGCTTTCTTCAGGTTAATAAGTGTAATACGAATAGTTCGGATTAAACTGGAATGAAAATATAAAACAATTCTCACACATTTTGCACGATTTGTTAAACATGACAATGCCATTGGAAAGAAATTTTAAAAATGGATTATTGAGTGATCTACAGAACTTTAATATAAATTCTTTTGTTGTCTCTCATATTCTCTGAATTGTTTGGTAAGAGAATAAATTTGGAACTCCAAATGTATTCACTGTATACTAGATGAAGGAAAAAGGTTTAGATTACAAAATAAGAGGTGGGTACAAGGATAACCTGGAGTGTGAAGGCCAGAGAGCATTTGGGAGAAAATGAAGCAGGAGATGTGAAGAGACAAATGGAAAAGGTGGAGGACAAAGAAAAACCAGAAAGGAATGGAGATGCAGGCAAAGATAAAGAAAATTGGGAAACAAAGTAAAAAAACAGATTGAGGACCCATAGACAAAAGTAAAAGTGATTCTAGGTTTGTAATCTTAGGAGAAAAATTGTGCAAATTAGGCATAGGGAAAAAAGGCATCAGAAAAAGGGAGGAAAAGTTACAATTTCAAACAGAAGCACATATGAGACAATAAAGAAATACACAGAAATACCTCCATCATGGTAAAGGTTTGATGCAACATAACTGTGCATGTATTACAGTTTCTAACCCCTTTACCCTACAGGTCAGAAATATGAGGAAAATAAAACAAAATTTAAGATAAAGACAGTGAAAGGGAAAGTGAAGTTAAAAAAAAGGAATAAAATATTGTTGTATATAAAATATTGTTTGCATTCTCTTTTCCCAGTACTTCCTTATACTCCCTTCTTCTATCATGTATTTTTCTCTTTCACTTAATTCTGCCACTTCATTTTTTCTGACATCTATCCTCCACAAGGAGCAATGGTACTGGGACTGCAGATATCACTGCAGCTAATTAGAAGGGAACAAAATAAATAAAATATTTCACACAACACAGGCCTTACAGAATATGATTCACAGGTCATATTTTCGCACATGGAATGATTTCGTTAAATTTAATAAAATACAACATCCTTACTTGTTAAATCTTTCCATTTCCTGCACTAGCACAGTGTTCATACTTTCTTCATATCTCACAGGATATTTAATTAGGCAACTTTCAATGTCAAAATCACTTGGAAGCTGTGAATGACAACACATTTGGAAATCATTCCATAGATCATTGGGATTTTATATTAAAAGTATGCAAATGTGAAAATTTGCAAAGCAATAGATACCACTAAACTTTCTGATTCTCTTTGCTTTGTTTTCTCTCTCTTTCTCCTGTTTTCTGCCTATTTAATAAACTTCTTTCAACTGAAATATAACTGTGGTCTGGTACAGTCACACAAGCTCTTACTTTGACATTGCACTAAATTCCTTCCAGGTTTTTCTTCCAGTACAAAATCTGTTCTACACTGAATATCCTAGTTCAGGAATATCTACTTTGTAAAAAGATAAACTGAAATAATTTGTATAATACAATACCTTGCTGAGAATATCATCTGCAATTGCATAAAGAGTGCTGTCACCACCCCCAGAAGTTCCCTGAGAGCCTCCTCCTTGTGTCAAAATCAGAGATTCAAAGAGTAACTTAGTTTGCTGAAGATCTTTAGCAATATCCACATTGTCATGCAAGCCAAATACCTCTGGTTGCTGAGTAAAGGGAAGATTCTAGGACAAATTTAAAAAAAAGTCTGTGTGAGATAAAGCAGCAGGAATCAGATCCAAGGTTTCTTTAAGAAGTTGGGTGAAAAACTTCCACTGACTTCAGCTGCAGGTGAGTGAGGACCTTGGTGGCAGGTATTTGCAGACAGAATTACTGGTGACAGAGCCATCACCTCCCAGACAGAAAGCCATTTCCAAGGAATTCCCAATTATCTATACTACAGGTCCTCCTATCTACTCATTGATTCCCTCTCCCTCTCAGAAACAATCTAGATCACAGCAAGGATCATACAAGGATGTCAGTCAAGAACCTGAGCACACAATTTAATGTGCTGCAAAACCACCTTTTTAAGGCAGAAAAGCCTTTAAGGATTGCTTTCTTAGCACATCATTTTAACAGTTCAAGATGCTGTTGCTACTTTTTACCTTAATAAACTCAATGTATTCCTCATATGTGCCTTTTGGTGGAGCATAGTAGTTGCCACTGGGAGAAAAAGTGTACCGGGGATTTTCAATGATATCTGGGTTGTAGAAGTCATCCAGCATGGTCAGCAGCAAACGTCTGTCCCAGTCATCTGTCACTCGACCTCCGTAGTTACACTCCCCAGTCAGGTAAGAGACAGCTTCAAAAGGAACATGGCTGTATTCATTGATGAATAACTGAAACAGAAGACATGAGCAATTCCAAGGCTTGCAGTGTCGGCAGAACAACAATGTGACCTAATAGACTAAAAGGCTGGAAACTACAGCATGTATAAGCTGCAGTTTATGGAGGTTTCTTCCTTTGGATTTTTGGAAATCCAAATTCTGAAATCTTATTTTCAGGTAAAAATTATTATTATTATCTTGATTATTATTTGAAATCAAGAGGTTAATAGTAATTCTTTTATGAATATTAAAATTACACAGTCATGCAAGTCATTCCTGAATTTTTACAAGTGAACAGTTTCTTCAGTCTAAACTTTGTAGATGGGCACTTTTCTGCATCATAAATAAATGTGCATTTCACATAACTTTCCTTCTAATCTTCAGTACCCTCCCATCTCTTTCATTAACTTCTTGGTAACCTTTCCAAATCTTGAGCCTCAACTTCTGTAATTCAGTTTTAACTCTCCTGACTTTTCCACACAGTGCCTATGAAAGGTTCAAGGTCAAGTAGAAATCTAAATCTTCTAAGTGATTTGTAATTTTGAAAATATTTACGATTACATGACAATATTTATGATTGACATTCCTTGCCTTTATAGCTGAAGTCCTGACTATCTATTAACATTTGATGTAACTTCAGTGTATTATTGCTCCTTGTGACTACCAGCTGTGCTTTGCAAGATCAGAGTTCAGGAGGTAGCCAAGGGTTTTACCTGCAGCTGCCTGATGCTGATTCGCAAGTCGGATTCATTAAATCCATAGGGGATATTCCAACCAAGAGGACCAAACTTTCTTCTCTCCTGAACAAGAGCATGGAAAAAGCAAACTCCAAAGAGCAGTTTCTCCCATACCTTTGGTAAAGCAAAAGAAAGAAATATTATTAACCAGCCTATAAGTTCATGCTAGTGTGTAACCTGTGTAGAGAGCAGCCTTTGATTACCACTCCACCCAGGTACAAATTCAGGCCACCACTAAGCACATTGTGGGTTTTGCCCAGGCAACAAGTGCACACATAATTGCAAATATGCAAACATATTTAGCCACTTCCTTAAGTACCACTATATTTTTTCATATATAGGGCAACTGAATAAATAAGAAGTCAAATAGCACCAGGTATTTATTTGTAAGGTTCATTAGATAAACACAAAATGCAAATGTAGTTTTGATGCAAGTCCCTAGATGCAGTCACACCTATGTATATTGATAGCTCATATCTCTGACTAATCCCACTTCCTTCCCAGGTAATGATTAGCTAAGTGGCATCAATAAGACATATGGGCACTGCAGTACTTGGTCCCTGCTGGAAAGAAAAGGTCTCCTCAGTGCTTATCATCCCAATAATGCCAGACATGTCCCTCTAATCAATGTTCAGAGTCCACGTACATTGTGTTCTATGTGTGTGCAACATGTAAGTAATTCAATAAAGCCCAAGGAACCATTTGAAATATTGCTACATGAAATTACCTGGCAGAGGTAATTATTGACTAATTATCTTTATCATTGCAAAACCTACATCCACAACCATGCTAAAAATTTTAGCCTATAATATTCACTAGTCAGAAATCAATGGATCTATGGATTAAAAAAAACCCCAAACCCAAAAACTTCTCAAGAGATAGGCACATTACCAGCTCTTTTCCAGGGCATCCAGCAAAGAATTCAGGATCAGAAATAGGATCAGAAAGAAATGACTGAAGCAGGTTTAACCGCAGACCAGTAGGGGGTTCATTTGTCATCTTCACTCCATTCTGCAGAATGCTTACTGGAAACTAGAAATAAAAACCAGCAAAGCTGCATTCAGAAAGTGTGGAATAGATGCTATATTAACAATATAGTATTATTCTGGGGTTTTTTTATATAAACTATCTGCAAGAAATTACATTTTAAAGATCAACAGCTTATAAAGAAATCTCCAATGCATCCAGAAAGTAAGACTCTGCTGTAAATAACAAACCTGTATTTTAAAATGCTTTTTTGGTATTCAACACTTCACAAATAAAATGCAAGATTAAATTTTTGAATTTATGTGACAGCAAAAAACCCTCAATTTCATATGCTAACAGACTGCAGTTCCATTCAGTAATACATAAAATATTGCATATCAGAGTATCAAAATACTACAAAGGAGGCTTAGTATTATTTTATTTATAATTATTTTTAAAATGTCCTTTCTTGGTTAAATTATCTCTTCAAAGCCTCATTGCATTTCAGAGAAATTCTGTATTATCAGCTCTTTCAGACATATAAAATTTCCCTAAAAATGCCACCAACTTTCCCATTCCCCAAACAGAGAATATGGGGCAATGCATGTACCTTTGGTGAAGGGTAACTCGTAAGCCAAAGTCTGAATTCTGGATGACATTTGTCACTGTTAAGCTCCTCACATATTTTCTCCAGCACTGGCATCCAGGAGACAGCTAAATGACAATTTTGTAAACAAACCCAGGTTCCTTCTTCCATTCCTGTTTGAATCATTTTTGTAGCTATAGGTCCTTGCCCTTGTCCTAATGAGATGGACTGAAACTTATCTCCTACCATCTCTCTGTCATTTGCCAGTTTCAGGAGGCCTTGAACAGAAAGCATAAGATTTTAGCACATCTTCATTAACAAGAAGCTATGTTAGAAAAAAAGTATTGAAAAACTCCTATTGCTATTTTGTTTACTTGTACATACAAATTCCCATTTTTAAGGGGCACAGAATTCTACCAGTGTGACATAATGCACTCAAATCTACTTGCAGAAAGTGCAAAAAAATCCTTATTTTGTATTGAAGGGGAATTTCAAGTCCCTAAATTGAAAAGCTGTGCTACATTTCTCTTTTCTCTTTCTGTGTATACTTACTAGACATGGGATCTGCTCCTGGAGATAGCACAAATATTAAAGGGACTGTAGAATTTGAATCCAAGTAACTTTTTGCTAGATCAAAAGGTGGTGGCTCTACAAATTTCTTCCCCAGTTTATCAGTAACAAATGTTGTTATAGCTGGACCAATCTGGTAAAAAAAAAAAGCAAATACAAACCACTGACATACATAATTGTAGATCTGACACCGTTTTTTATGCTAAATTTCCTAAGTTCTCTGATTTGCAGAGACCTCAGATTAGTCTTGCAGAATGATTCAGAAGCAAAGGTCTCACCTCTTGTTGACATCCCCCCTTATTTTTTCTTACAAGAGGAATAATCATGTTTTTAGTAAACAAAGAATAACATATTTCATATAAAAATATTAAATAACATTAAGACTTTGATTCAGGCTTTTCGATGTGGAGGACAAGCACATTCTCCTTTAGGAAATATTAATGTAATTATTTTTAATTAATTCTAGGGAACAATTGCAATATGTCTTATATCCTAACGTCGATAGTTCCTAAAGAAAATGCAATACAATTTGTTAAGTGCATCAAAGGCAGAATGTGTTAAAAGTTCATCTTGGTTGTTCAAATAAAAACATTTTATCTCTTTTTGCCTTAAAAATCCTTTGTGTGAAAGCACATGGTATTAGATACACCGTGTATTTGTTCAGGCTAATATGTCTTGTTCTTGAGTATATTGGGTGCACCAGGAAACAGCCTAGCCATGAACAAGTACTTCAAGAAAACTAGAAACAATGAGAATGCTCCAAAGGATTCATTAAATCATGTCAGAAAAAAGATTTCAGCTGATACTTGTAGTGTTTGTATTGGTCATTTGAAAAATGAGAAAAGCATTTACTTTCTTAATAAAATACAGTAAAGAACAGATGAGTTGCTGTACCAGGCAGTGCAAAGTATGCTGCCAGACATGGAACAGCCTACAAACACCCCACAACAGATCAGTTTACCTTGTCTGGTCTTAAGCATCGAAGAATGATAACCTTTTGTAATTCAGTTAATGAATTATTCAACTCTTCTGGTAATGGAAAGTTGTGAGGCTCTTTGCTATCATATATTTTTTGCCATTCACTTATATTTTCAGTGATGTGACTCCTAGAGAAAAAACCCACAATTACTGTAGATACCTGGAGTATTTTTTTTATGTTTATCAAAGGCAAATTACATTGTATTGTCATTCAAGCCACTTCATATCTACATTAAAAAATAATCCCACAGCTGAGCTTCTCCATGATGAATGCTGAAAAATCTCTTCCCACCATGCTGCTGAGGAGACACTCCACCTAAAATGTTCCAAGTTGACAGTAAGTTCAGTCTGTTTCTCCAGCCAGCACTGCTTGGACCTTCATAGGTCTGGGTGAATTTTCTGCTTCAGTATTTCAAAAATGGTCAAAACCAGTTCAGGTCAAATCACATCAGTATTTTACTATACCTCAGTCTTTCCAAAGCTGGGAATTCACTTGCACGACATAATTCATCCCAGCTCTTATCTGATAGCCAAGATGGATCTGGATTCTTGTACTCATTCTTGAGGCCCACACCCCCAGTTAGCAAAAACATAAACTCCTGATGTTCTATTTCATTATTAGCCCTGTATTAAAAAAAAAAAAGATAGATCATATTCAGTAACTGGGGTACAATTTTACATAATATAAACAGTTGTTTAAAATTAATTACACTTCACTGCCATTTAAGAATGCTTCTGCTGCAGTAACAGCTGAGGTCAAATCTCAGCATTCTGTATTACTAAGGAACTACGTGTTAAAAATGTCTGATTAAGACTGTAGTAAAAGTTTCAAGAGGTAAATCTTGGAACCAAAGAATTGTTTAGGTTGGAAAAGATCCTTAAGATCAAGTCCAGCTGTTCCCCCAGCAAAGCCAAGGCCACCACTAACCCATGTCCCTCAGTGCCACATTTACATGGCTTTTAAATTCCTCCAGGGATGGTGATTCTGCTATTGCACTGGGCAGCCTGTCCCAGTGCTTGACAACCCTTTTGGTGAAGAAATTATTCCTAATATCTGCTTGTTTGTTTTATATAAGTGCAACTATTCTTGATTTTTAAAAGTCTTGCTGAAAATTATGCATTCTGTGAATACAGCACCCTTACAAACTGGCCCAGGAAGAACTGTCCATGCACAGAGGAGTACACTCTGCAATTAATTAAGTATGCAAATTATGGCTGTGCAATTTCGAACTTATCAGTCCATTCATGATGTATTCACACAAAATTAGGAAGATAAAATGAAAAAGCTGGTGGAAAGGAGAAGACTGCATGGCATTATTATCAATATGCACAAGAACATGCCATCTCATCATCTGCTTCCATGATAAGAAAACCATTAGCTTCTGTTACTAAGAGACTTCACAAAAATGAGCTTACATGAGGAGATTACAACACAGCAAGAATGAGAAGAGCAGCTTGTCTGTCTCAAACAGTGAACGACACACTTGGCAGTACAGGTTGTAGGTGAAGTGGTCATTTAGATATTGAAGTCGCTTCTTCAAAATTTTGGATTTATTACTAAAAAGAAAAGAAGTGAGAAATTGAGATTTCAAATTAAATAACATATGAAGTCATTTAAGAAGTATCATCTATTTAGGGTTGCAGAGGATTTATATTAGATCCACAAGGGACTGAGATGTCAATTTCCCCAAGATTTCAATTACACTCTGCCTTTTTAAGAGACTTTAGCACTTTTAAGAGTCCCAAGCAAGAAAATGAGCTGAAATCAATTTGCCATCGTTAGGTGGTGGCACTCAGCATTAATAATGGAGCTTAGTTCAGAACCAGATTTCACACTTTTAGTCACGTCCTTAAAAATACTCAAATATAGCACATGCTTACAGTTCATCATTTGCTTAAATGGTAACTCAAAAGAGCACTTACTTCATTAATAAATCCTATTTTTCTTTAAAAGCCTGCATTTAGGGAGATAAATTGTTTCAAAATGGAGAGGGCTATGCATAAAAAGGGAATGCAAATCCCTTATTTCACAGCAGGCAGGCTCTACTCACCTGTCATGGATGGAGCTGGTGAAGAGGTTGACAAACCAGGTGAGGGAGTACTGGTACATGGGGTCGATGTTGGCCAGGTCAGCGATGCTGAAGAACAGCACGGCCGAGTGCCGCGCCACGGCCCGGTACGCTTCCCGCGACTCCGCGATCTTCAGCTCCGTTTTCTCTGCCACCTGCACGGCAACAGCGCTGCTTAAACATCAGCTCCTGACAGTCTTTGCACAGAAATATGACTACTTAACAGCATTACTAAAATAGTGTTATACAGCATTTGGTAATGACACAGCAATGTAATTTTGGAGCTGCAGAAGGCACCAACACAGCAGGTGGTGACTGCACTGGGTCAAACGAGCACCTGGCCCTACCCCAGCACTGCCTCTTCTGTTCACCTGCACTACAGGGGCCAGTACTGGAAACAAAGGACAATGGAGACACAACAGTTTTGATGCGTCAAAAGTATCAATCCATCTATCTGCAATATTCAAAAATATGACTGTGTTTACACTCTATTTAAATTTATTTGACATGTATTTAAATTTTACTTATTCTACTATAAATCAGCTTTATACAAAAATACTTTGGATATAAAAAGGTATTTCAAAATTTGACCATCAGACAAATTCTGAGATTACATTTTATAGTCATTAACAAATATCAGCAAGACAAACATCAGCGTAAAGAAAACACTATTATTTTATTTCTGTTAAACCTATAGCAATTACAAAAATGTAAAGAAACAGTCTTTTTTCCCCTCACCAATGTTATTTAGCTCTCACTGACTTCAACTGGTTTTATGCATTAAATATAAAAAAGAATCTTGCATGTCTATATTTATCACTCCAATTACTAATGTCTCCTTGAATACTTTGTTGTTTTAAAAAAGTAGTTCCTTCATCTTAATATGTTACCTTAACTTCAGAACTTAATACTTCTCACTCAGCTCTTACAGACAGATACCCATGCTTTAAAACCTTTAAAGGCTGAATAAACTACCAGTGAAGATTCTAGAAAGGATCCAATTTTGTTTCTCTTCAGCTTTCACAAGTACAGAATTTGCTCTTTGTGCTATGCATCTAATTCAGAGCCCTGCTAGCTGCAAATTTTAACATTTCATTTCTCAGTATTATTGAGGGAAGCACATATACACTCCTTACCTGCTGTTTTTTTGTGATCTCATTAGCCATTACTTTGGCAGAATCCAAGACCTGGATGGCAGTCTCATCTTCTAGAATATCCCCTTCAGACGAATCTAATGTCTCTAAAATTTTCTTCTCAATTTCTTGGAGATTCTTTTTATTGGCTGCCGACTGAACAATGAGTGCATTTCTTTCCTCTTCTAAATCTGGCCTAATGAAGAAAAACACAAACAA
This sequence comes from Climacteris rufus, assembly GCA_013398175.1. Lineage (NCBI taxonomy): Eukaryota > Metazoa > Chordata > Aves > Passeriformes > Climacteridae > Climacteris > Climacteris rufus. The sequence goes on from VZRZ01007072.1 coordinate 1,742,738, forward strand.
CAAAATCACTCAGTGCTCATCTTCCACTGGCTGCAAAAGAAGACCATGAAAATCACTCCCTCTTCCTAAGTATTTGTGAATATTCTCTTCAGTTTAAGCAGGCTTTTGCTGTTCAACCTATGTTTATAATGGTGAGTGCAGATTTTTTGCATGACTTTCACTCAGTATTTGGGAATGCTGGTCTAATCTTTAAACATCTTAACATTTTGCAAGTGACAGTGCATCCTGCTTTTCCTTTATTGTATCCCTGCTACCTGAAAAAAACCACCATGGCATATGCAGAATCAGTTTACTGCTGAAAACATTTTTTTTAGCAAACAGAGTTAAGCCCAACTGCACAGACCCAGATACTACTTCTCTATCTCTGTGAGGGTTCAGATATGACCCATAATCAGTTTTTCAGAGGTACTTTGCATTTATTTAATAAAAAACTTAAAATTAAATCCTCATAATTCTGCACTCTTGTCTGGCAGTTCAGTACCACTGAAAAAATAACAAAAACTATTTAAACGCCAATTAATATTTACATAGTTTTCTATTATTCAAGGAATACTTCAGGAGAAAATTGCCATCAAAAACCAATGATTTCACATCTGCTATTTTAATTACCTTGTGGACACTTACCCCAACACTTCCCTAATAAACTTTGAAATTTTTATTTAAAGCTGTTACTGAGCTTTAACACCATATAACATTCATTTTGCTATACAATAAATTAATTTCTCATTTCTATGGAATTATGCCATAAAAAACTGAAATGGTTGTTTACCATAAAGAGAGACTTACCTCTCCTCTGCTACAACAATACCTAGCAGCTGGTCTTCAAGTCCCTCTGGTGTTATCATAAAATTGAGTAATAAAACTTTTGTAGCAAGTTCAGGCATATAATGTGGATTTCTTAGTTTTGTGGTAATAAAAAACTTGAAATCACTGGAATACTCAATAACAGATTCACCAAGCCTGATACACTCCATGCCTCCTAAAGTTAAGAAGAGAAACATAAAGAAAACTTATCTACTCAATTATTCACAGAAAAAAAAAAGTCATTAAATAAAAGCAAACTTCTTGTCAATGAAAAATTTCCTGAAAAGTAAAAATAAGCAAATACATCTGATAGTCTGAAAAATTCACACAGACTTCAGTGGGGTCACTTATCACTCTAAGCAGAAGAAATCAAGTCAATCCAATTACTACTGTACTTTCAATCTGCATATACAAAATCTAGAGATGGCAATAGAGGGCTGTGCAATTATTCCCAAATATTCTATTCTTACAGACTACTCTTTCCTTGAATGACTTGTTTGAAAAGGCAAACCACAAAAAAAAAAAAAAAAAGAGAAAAATAAAAGAGAAAAGAGAGAAAAAAGAAGACGGGGAAAAAAAAGGGAAAAAAGAGAGAAAAAATAGCTATTGAGCTTTACTTTCCTTTCTTTTTTAAATTATGAACATGAAAAACAATAAAGACAAAACAGGTAAGAAGGAAGAAAAACGTATTTTTCTTTATATGCATTTTTCTGCCATTTAACAGGAGGAAAAGAAAAGTTGAAAACCAAATTCATAGCTACTTGTTAAGTACAATGAAAACTGTCTTAAGCAAAATGCCTTGACAGCTTTTCTTGATTTGTGCAAAATTCAGCAAATATTATTATTAGACTAAAACACATGAAAAAGAAAAAGCAGAATAATTTTATTGACAATGTTCCCTTCGCAGAACTTCTTCAGTCTCCTGTAGTGACATGGTGAAGGTTTCCACATAAAACCACTACCATGGCAGGCAGGAATGACATTTATTAAAAAATTAAACTTGAGGATGTTGTGCAATTACCCTGCTCTTACCAGAGGCAGAAGTAAGGCAAGAAAAGAGCAATATGAAAAACATCAGGCAGTGCCAGAGACTATAAGCTGAACATTAATGTCATCTCAGTGCTCAAAGCTAATTCTGCTGTACCTTGTTTAAAAGTCTGTTTAAGCAGCAGAGGTTCAAGGGATGGGTCTAGCTCTTCTCCAACATTTTCTAGCAGAAGTGGAGTCCCAAACTGAATGCAGTTCTCCACAGTTCTCATATAATCTGTGTCACTGATCTTGATAACATTCAGACGGTTTTCCTTCTCAAAATTCTTGATCCATTTATTTGCTTGACCTTGAGGATCAATCATTAATGGCCTAGAAAATACAGGACAATTTCCTCAGTGCTTGCAGGAGTTTTTCAAAATTTTAAGCTACTTTACAAGTTTCTGTGTCAGGCTGTGAAGGAAGAAGTAACAAAAATTTGATTGTGTTACTTTAAGATATCAGTGAAAAAGAGATTGTCTCCAGATACTTTTTTTTTTTAAAGTGGGAACTTATTTGGACTTGAAAATTAAATCTTTTTGTCACCTACCAACGTCTTGAATTGTCAACAATGACTCCATTGTCTACAGAAAATACATCAGTTGGCAACCCAGCAATATTCCAGGCTCTTATTTTTATTGGGTCACCAAGATTCTTGCTCAAAGAGAAGGTCTCGGAACAAGGGATATCTTTCTCCTGAAAAAGAGGAAAAGACCCCAACAAAACAAACATTTCTCTTTATTCTGTGTTTTTTTACATCTTTTATTAAATGTCACTTCAATCCACCATGACAATGTGCATTTTCTTTTAAGAGACTGAAATAAGTCATGTATAAGTAAAAATCCTGGGAAAAATAAACCAGAGTTTCAATAACTAACTACATTTCCCTGTTGAATATTTACTCTCTCTTCCAATTTTATAAAATTTGTCCAGTTTGTGGTACATTCTAAATGTGAGAGGTTTGTTACATGAAGTTATGATAATGCATTACCTTAACAAATTCATACACAGCTGGAAATATCTAATTGTTATATCTTCCATTAAGTCATTACAGCAATCCAATGCTGATTTGTTACTGTTTAATGTGTTTTGAAGTGATTCCAAATCACTTGATTTATGAATTATGGCATATAAGCATTTTGGAAATGTCCCTTTGCAAACAGCACAATCACCTATCTAATTAACATACAATTATTTGATGCTGTAAGTTACAGAATTTTTTTTTTTACATTACACATAACTGCAATTGAAATATAATTCTTTGATTTAAAGGCAAAATACAGAAAATTATAAGATTTTACTTCACTAATAATCAAGCCTTAGAAAATCAATGATGTTCTCTAGTTTCTGATATGCTACTGGAAGTATGGAGTAAATTCACTGATTTAACTAAATTAAAATCTACAGAAATTAAATCAGCAGAATCGATCCCATTGGTTTACCCATAAGGTTTACCAGGCTAATGCAAAATAAGTTACAAGGGATTTTTGAAACCTTTTGCAGCAGTCTCAAAAAACCCAAACATTTTATGTAAAGCTAAGATAACCTAACCTCACACAGTTTGCTCCAGTCTTTGGTACATTCTTGTCGAAAAGCAGCAGTAAAAGCTCCCAGATATGCTATTACACCAGCTGATATCAGCACATCTCCTGTCAGATTATCATATTCCTCTTGAAGATCATGTGCAGCTTGATTCCATCTATGACAAGCAGATTACAGAAAAAAAGTGTTGCTGAAACCTCCATATTAAAGATATCAATGTTAAAAATCAACTTGTTATTGCTCATCTTAACTTCAGGTGGAGAATATGAAATCCTCATTTATGTATTCTATTCTCATTTTGAAGATTTTCTCTACAATTCTCCCAGTGTTGCTGCCCATACTTTTGTTACAAACAACTAGGAATATTTCAAGGGCTCAGACATTAGTGTTACAGTCCTCGGACAAATACAGTGTTAAAGGCTTAGAGAACTGAAGTTCAAATACTATTTCTACAGTGGCTGTTTTATCTGACATTTGAACTTTAACCTGACCTTGTTTTCTCTCCACCAAGGCCTCCAATCAACTTCTCTGCTCGTTCCAGTTTTTTAGCACACAGATCAACCTGGAATTCTAAACGAGCCTTTTCTTCGGTCTTTTCAGTGAAGGTTTGTTCCAAAGCAGCCAAACGACTTTCAACTGCTGCAAGCTCTTCTCTCTTCTGATTCAACAGTTCCATTGTCTTGGCTAAGGACTCCTGTGCCTCTTTTAAACGTTCTTTCTTGGGTTCAATCTCCTGTTCAATTACAAACAACACACAAATGCTTACAGTACATTTTTGTTATCTGACTATTAAGTACAATGCTTAGGGTGAATACACCAAGCAAAGAGAAGATTCCATAGCTCTGAGGGACAAGGATCAAACCACACCTTTGACACCCTGTGATACACTTCCATTCCCTTAATCCACTTGCATAAACCCTCTGCTGCTGAGGAAGCTTTAGCCACCACTTGTGGATCAAACTCTGGATTAGTCAAGTACTCAGTCCGAATCTTCTGCATGACAGCTTCCTGGATAAAAAAAAAGCGTGATAGCCCATCAAATCTGGTGGCTGACACTTCCAAATTGAACTGATTGATTGCCATTTCCCTACATAATGAAAGAAGAAAGAACTATTCAGTGCTAACTGCTGTAGGAATTGCTGCTCATTTGATTCTTTTGATCTTCGTATCACATTTCATGGTGTTTCCTCTTTTAATCCTAATTCTATCCTTATCCTTTATAATCATGTATTTGCTATATCTTCCATGTGGCGGCTCCCTACGTGCTAAAAGCATTACAGTCACAAAGAAGTCTTCATTTACACTGCCCTTTGTATAAAACACACCAATTCCATGATTTTCTATGTTTTTCTCAAGACACAACTTTGGGGATCACTATAAAAATGTATTTCTACTAAAGTCAGAATCTGAATTGTTTGTGCCTACTTTTGGTGACCAGTTTTACGAAGGGCAAAGCATATTCCACAAGGGCAAAGAATATTCAATTTCCAATGAACTCAGCAGAGGGCAAGAATCACACTCTTGGACAGCAAGACCTTTGGGAGAAACGATCATATTTGAAATGAGGTTTTATAGCTGGTACATTTCTGCGTTTATTGCATACCTTCCAGTATAATTAACAAAATAGTACCCATTTTGTCATCATTCCTTCATTCAATCAAAATAATACTTTTCAAAAAAGATGTTAAGAAAGGCATCAATGGGCAGTTAATTATAAAAAAAGGTTTATAATGCTGAATAATTGGTCTAGAAAAATTAGCAAAATAGGCATAGAAATGCTGGACATGAATCAAATGTCCATTGGTTCCACAAAAAAACTCCAATCAACTAACTCCCAAAACAGAATACGTGAAATAAGGATAAAAGGGCACAGGTTTAGACAAAACTGATTGATTTGGACAAATGATGTCTATAATATAGTATTTTCTCTTTTTTTTTTTCCCTGCAAGGAAGTGTTGACATGGTAAAAACGACCGAAAAAGCCTTACTGGAATGGGTTTCTCAGAACAGGCTTTCAAGTCCTTTAAGAAATTGATGTTGCCAAGCATCTTCTGGCTTGCAGTCCAATAATCCAAAATCTACAAAACATAGCAGGAAATACCTTTTCAGGCTTTAGAACAAATATACATACAAAAAAATTACAAACCTCTTTTAATTAAAAGTCATGCACATTTAATACTGATAACCTGGTATCTCCTGGAGATGCCAATAAAGCAGAAAGACTGTCAGATCAAACATTTCCTTCCAATCATACTTCAAGCCAAAAAGTAAACAGCTTCTCAGGGAAGTTATGTATTATCTATTATCAAGATATGAGTCTAGGAAATTTAATTTGGCACATTACAAAATTTGGAAAATCAGGAATTCTGAAGTTTTCAGTAAAATGCTGGATAGAGGCTATGAGTACTTGCCTATTTTAATGGACTTTGGGTGATCTTATTTATTGGACAAGTGTTGAAAAGAACATGGATTACACGTTTATTTCAAACTATTGTCTGCCCTTTTACCTTGCCTCCAGATCCTGAAGGATCTGCAATTCTTTCAGGTTTCTTTTCTCTTATGACACAGACAGCAGCCATGACAAGTTTGACACCAGATGGAGGATTTTTCATTGTTTTGACAACTGATATATCAGAAGGCTAAAATAAAAAATACATGTAATATATTATGACAAGTATTTTGTCTGTCTTTCTCAGCACTCAATAAATGAACTGATAGAAAAAAAGAGGAATTATAACACCATTACCAATGAATATAAAAGTGGTAATAGAGAACTTTTAGAAGGGATGATACAGCGTTAGCATGACAATTAACAATAGTTATCAATATTCCCTATGCATCTCAAGTGTTGGTTAGTTTTGACACAATTAGGTTTGCAAACAAACAATTTTTTTAAATGCACTCCCCCCATCCCACCCAGTATTCTGACCATGACAGGAGATAAGCTGAAAAACAACTACAGGGCCTCTTCTTTGCCAAGACTGAGGAAATGTAACACTTTAATTCTTTTCATTTTAGTGCATTCTTCCCCATAAATAGAAGAGTTAAATATCACTTTCAAATCTGAAATTTAGAGCAGCTTGCCTTCAAAGTGTCAAGAGCACCAATTGCAGCCTCCATGACAGGTATGGCCTGTGCCAGGTCACTCTCACATTCATTTTTCAGTGCCTGAGCTTCTTCAGCTTTTTCTGTAGCAATTTCTTCATCCACTTTTACAATTTTTCTTTTTTCTTCTACTTCTGCAGATTCTACTTCTATAGTCTAAAGAGAAAACATGAGTGAGCTTTATATAGTGCAGTGGATGATCAAATAAACTGAAATTACCTAGTATAGGACTTACGGAATACTGTAAAATACAAAGAGAATATAGAAGTATTTAAATATTTTAACACACTTTCAATTTATGTTAAGGGAATAATTTCTTAGCATATTGCAACACCATCATGGAGTTTTAACAGTACATAAACTGCATGAAATCAGATTATTCTCAATAAAAGCTATTTAAAATATGTTTGAAGTTGCAAAACTGCTCTTGTTTATTTTGTCATATCTGGTCATACTGAAAAACTATTTGAAGTTTTCACAATGTTTGTGAATCAACTTGAAAACCTGATTTAACCACTATTAGCATGACAGTTCCTCTAGCATCCTTCAGTGTGGAGCTTAAGCAAAGACTGTATATCCAGAGAATGTATTTTATATTAAGAATGTAATTTTCTTTCTGTTCTAAGGATATAAACATAAATAGAAAGTTTCACAATATTGGAAACCTCTGTAAACAAGAAGTGAGCTCAAAATCCTCAATTCTTACTTTGTGAAAGTCACACATCAATGAAATAAGTAAACGCATAGTTATGCTAAAAGCCACAAAGTTGTATTTGCATTACTCTACCTTCATCATGCTTGCATTTTCCACTTTAGCCTCTTCCAGTTTGGGCTGCAGTTCAATTAATTCTTCTTTCATCCTAGCAACCTACTCAAAAGAATCAGGTAGGATCCAGAAGGTTCAAGTCCAATTTCCAACAATTTCTTTAAGACCTAGGTTTTACCTAATGACTAATTTATTGATAGAAGGATGTAATATTCAGTTTCAAATCAAAACATTTCCAAGATTTATTTTTATCTCCTATGTAGAACATCTAATTTTAAGAACTCTGTTCACTTATAGTCAGCTATTAATCACCAAGAAAAGGGTAGCTCTGTTCATATACTGCTTAGCAATATATGTTTAGAGATGTATGGCCCCTAGCACAAGTCCTGTGATTGCAGGAAAGAACAGGCAAAATATATTTCTTACAGTTTTACAGTTGAAGATTGAGCTAAACAAAATCTGAAGTAACACTTTTGACTGACTTCTCCAGAAAAATACCTGCATTTGACAAACATTTTCTACTTTCAGTTCCATATTGCCCTAACCCACCTGTGACTCAGCAAAAGCCAGTTTATCTAGTCCATTCACATATTTCTTCTTGGCTTTCATTACACTGTCTCGTTTCTCAGTAAGAAGTCTCTGAAATGCAGCAATAAGCTCAAGATAAGAAGTAGGAGTAACATAATTATAGCGTCCTAGACTTTGTAAGAACCTATTAAAAAGAAAAAGAGTAACTTTAAGTTTTGCTTAATTTTTTGAGTTTATTGTTAGCAAAGTTACATAACTGTTTGACAGGAGTAAACAATTTCAACAATTTTATATAACCATTTTTATGCAGGCAGATAGTTATGTTAGCTTTCAATATATAAATGACTAGCAATGAAACTCAATCACCTAGAATTTTATGGTTGTTTTCAAAAGCAATAGACTGACCTTTCAGAGAGTGACAAAACTGAAGTATGAAAGTATTTACAGATGGGCACCACTCCCTGGCGCTCTGTGTCTGTGAGCTGAAGTGTTTCTAAGAACTTACTGGCCACACGTTCAAGGGCATCTTCAGGCCATGGCTGAGGGAGAAGCGAGGAGGGAAGAATTAGTAAAATTCAACTGCTAGCACTCTTCAAACATTCAAAACAGTTTTCACCATTCAAATCACCAGAATGAGACACAGTGGTTCCAGCTGTGTCTCAAGAACAATGAACTGATACAGGGTTGCTTAACTCGGGCAGCAAGGCCACCACCAAGCAATCTTTTCTGGCAGCTCCTGGCTGATCTTCTAGTTCAAAGCTACACATTGGGATTCCATCCAAACAGTTCCGTGTCTATGTCATCCTTTGGCAGAAAAAATAATTGACATCAGCACTGGGCCAAACTATAGAGGCAACTGTTTATTTAGAGCAATACTGCTTACACCAGTACTGCTTCTCCAAGTTTTATTCTGCTATAAAAGATCTACTTACAACCAACAGGATTTGTATGTGCTAGTCTTTCCTACAATGGATGACCTTCTTAATAGGCAGCAGCAATTAAGATCATTTTACAGTCACAATTAGATGATTTCTCTAGTCCTTTAAAACATATATATTATGTTATAAAATGACAAATTGCCATCATCAAACGAAGACTGTTCACTACTTCAGAAGTTTGTAGCAACAAAATTTAACTTTATTTAGTTGTAGAAATATTGAGATCACACATCAAAGAGTTCTCAAAATATTACACAAAAGGTCTATGCAATTTTAAAATTTTGAAAAATAAGGAGTACCTCTGTAAGGAGGAGAAAAGAAAATCTAAGGGCACATAAAAATACAGTTAGAAAACTGAAATATATTTTCAAGGAAATAATACAAATATTTTCCCACACCTGGAACCAATCAATAGTGCAGCAGTTGATGAGCGATGGGAACTGTCTCAGACGATTGCGGAAAGCATCTCCAATGGGGCTGAATGCCACCACAATATGCAGATTTTCTTTGCAGAAGTTCACAAAAAGTGCAAACAAGGCCAAGGGACTGAGTTCTTCACCTTTATCACCAGCCTGAACTGCTGCACGAACACCCTTAGGAATAATATACAACATAAAAATGTTATATAAATTCTCATTAAGTACATCTGAACTTTATAGAATTCCACAATTAAAACAAACTATAAAAATTAGTGTAATAAAAATAGAGTAAAAGTGGCATTCTTTTGAGGGAGCAAATTTAAATGAGCAAAACCAACTTTGGTCCAGCTGGCACATTGTGGATAGCTATCAGGTTCTAGCATACACCCACTGAATATGTTCATACATAGTGTAAAACCGTAAAAGAGCCATATTATCTTAATTTTCTCACTATACACACGGCAAGAATGAAACAATAATAGACAAAGATGACTAGAATTATAATCTAACTTCTTTGAAAAATACACAAATCCAGGTATCAACATGCTCCATAACCTGAGTATAAGAAAAAACAATACTAACATCTATCAAGTGACACAGATATTGCAATAAAGAACATTTGTGAGTGTACTAAGAACCACTTTGAAAGTCAACTAGAAGCATGCTTAGGTAATTCATTAAAGACACAATAGAGATAGGAAGACAGCACAGCATACAGCTCCAAATACTGTTTGCCAACATCAGGTTTCCAACTTGATGTATACAAAGACTGATGCCCCTCCCTCCCAAATTGTGACTCCTACTGTCAAAATCCAAGTCTGATTTTAGTTAGAATTTAAAAAAAAAAAACTGCCTGAGTACATTGCATCTTTACTCTGAGCCTAAATTCATGGAGCACCTTTGCCCAACTTGTCTCTGAGCAGAAGTGTCAGGCCTATGAAATTCTGTCTGACAATGCCCTAGGGCTCTAGACAGTACGAGTCTATTGACAAAGCCAGGCCATGTTTGCTAATAAAAATGTCATCTTTGCACTTCACTGATCAATGAAGAACATTCTTCTCATACACATTACAAAAATAACTATGGCCACGGGGTTTATGTGAACAACCCAGGCTGTCTGCATGCACGATTTACTGTGTTTGTGAACAGAGTGCTAGGTCAGAATTAAAACTTGTAGTTGGCATAAGCTACTCCATAAGTTTACTAATAACTGGTTGATTTATTTAAGGTCTCAAAAAGAAGTCACAGAATAAAGTGCTAATATCCAAAAGCTGCACTTCACACTGAACTGACCAAGTAGATTAAAAAGGAGGTGAAATTAAAGAGAGATTCTAAAGATACCTCTGTAATTTCTTGTTTTTCATCTGCTGCAAAAAGATTGGGTACCTCCCCAGTGTTGAGGACACTGTCAAGATCTTCCAAAAAGCTTTCTTCTTTAATTTGTGCATCTGTGATTAGAAATACGGTTTTCAAGCCTTTCACACCCGCATTCTTCAGAAGTCTCTGAAAACGCACGACAGTTAAAATTGTACATTCCAAAACATCCTTCCTCAAAATTCAGCCAAAATGCAGACAGGTTATTAATACTCACTTTCAGATCTTCTCTCCACTCATTAGTACCATAGGTCTTCGAAATCTCTGGTTGAAAGACACACATTTTTGCCATGAATGCTGCGAGGCGAGTCAGGGACTGCCGCCCGCTTCCTCCCATTCCAACCAAGAGAGCGTTGCCCCCCGGCTGCTTCAGTACACGGCTTATCCGAGACAAGTGTTCCAGCATGTACCTGCATGGGACATGTGCTCATCACCAGATGGCAGAAATACACATGCATTTATACACCTGTCCATCTGTGAGGCAAATAAAGCAGTAGAATCTCCAAGAGAAATTTCTGAATGCAGGGTGGCATGGGGAAGAGAGGAAGAGGAAGAAAGAGAGTGGGCATGAACCACAAAATAAAACAAAACAATTCTTCTATTATACAAATATCAACATTTAGCTAAATTACTACAAATTACTAAATGGAACATGCAGAGGTAAGAACAGGAGCAATGTAAGGATAAATGTGTTAAAGGAAAACCAAAACATGAACTCTCTACTTCGTAATCACAGCAGAATTACCAATTTTAACTTTCTTGCACTACAGCAGTTTAAATATCTTTTTAAAGTAATCACTGAGAGGAAAAGGGTTATATCAACAAATATCTCCCTTCCCTCTACCTCTGACAGTGTTTTATAACTTATATGTGGAATTGACATTGGAACATCTTCAGGAAGCAGCATCTGCACATTACTGAGAGTTCTTGTAAAAACTCAAGCACAATTTATCTCAGAATATGCAGCAAGGCATAGGAGATCACCTGCTTAAGCACAGAGCAAGGGACAATTAAAGTAAGCTGAGCAGCTATTAAAAGTAGTCTCAAAAAACCTTTCAAGCATTTCAAGAAAGATAAATTCTTGTTTATTTTTACTGGTTAGAAAAATAAAAGAAACAAATTCAGATGTTATCCATGAGATTGAACTCTAAGGCTACAGTCAAACATGCTCTCCTGGCTGCTGTACAGTGAGGTCACTGGAATATTGCTTCTACACCCAGGAAGTGGCCTCTTATCAGAGGCTGCCAGCTCTTCAAACTTCTGGCCTAGTTGTATACACAGGCACTCACAAATCCAGTTTGACAAAATGACCTAGACTAAAATAAGCTGCTATTGGAAGTGTTTAAAGCAGCCTAATCACCTTCACAAAGTATCTACATGTCAAGTTACACTGGCAAATATGAAGAGGCAGTAATCTCTAGAAATAGGGAGGGGGAAGGAGTTGTGACCTCCTGATCTCTCTCAGTTGTAGCTCTGTGTGATCACAAGTTAAGGTAACAATAAGTGCCTGCAGAGCCTAAAACTTCACAGGATTAACTGCAGCACCAACTGGGTGCGTGGCTGTGCTGCACAACAACAAAGCAAACAGTTATGACTGTGTGACATCTCACACTTGGAATACTTGTCCTTGGGAAATCAAAGTCCAGTGACATCCATCTTCACTGGTGACAGAGGCCTGGGAGAAGTACAGCACCTGATTCAATGCACAATGTTTCCATAACAACTAAGGAAAATATTCAAAGCCCTTTAGGAGAAAAACTTTTCGTTATTTTCTTTCAGATAGAAAAAGGAAAAGCATAAGAGAAAAACCAGTTTACTTCCATCCAAAAAGGTGTAATACCACAAACACTTTTAAGGATGCATAAAGGGGAGGAGACATACCAAAAACCACAGTCCACAAAATTGACTATACTGAATTACCAAATACTACTTGAAGCTCTTAATAATACAGATCATAAACACCTGAAAACGACAAGGTTCATTCTTGTTTTCTGGGTTTGATTATATTCATCCAGACACTGCTCCACAACATCACTGAACTCCTCAATGCTTGGAACCTCAACATAAAGCCTTTCATCTCCCTCAAGTTCTGGAATCATGTAGTCACCAAAACACAAACTTCTCATGTTTTCTTCTGTTACCTATGGTAAATATTCAAAGAATTATGAAGTCAAGTTTAATATTTAATGTATGTATTCCCCATTGAAATTTTAGAAAACAAAGGAGAATTTAGACAAATACCCCAGACACAAGAATATGCACTCCAAAATATTTTGACTCACAGACAACAATCACCTCAAATTATGTTTCCTGCATTAAACTATGTAACTATTCTTAATTCGTCTGTAGAAAACAATTGGCTCAAATAGCCACTAACAGTCTCATAATCATGATCTTCAGATTACACCAAATTCATACAGATGTGTATTATGAAATGGACAACTAAGATCACAAAGTTATTTCTTCTATACATCAATGAAATTACAGGGGACATAAAAAACAGCAGAAAAAAAGGAAGACAAGGTATAAAATATAGCATGACTATAAAACATTTTGGATACTAAAATTTAATAAGAATCACAGGATGTTGTTTGTTACACAGTAACTCAGTCACAAACTAAGTTTAAAGAGGGAATATCTCCTTAACTTGTAAATTAGGTCACTGGAAGTCCATTTAAGAAAATTCATACTTGTATTTATGCTTACAGGCACCATACTATGCACAGATCCCAACTACTTTTGTGGTAGTGATTTACAAAATACTCTGTTTTTTTCTATTCTGTCATTTGCCCAAAATAAATGCTGCTACATCTCCAGGAAAAGATGTGACAGAATTTTTTTGCTCAGCTCACCTACTGATGAACTGAATGCCTTATTTCTATTGTAGACATCTAGGAGCTTAATAAAACACTACAACTTTAAAATTTAATTTACCTAGTAATAAATATTCAGGGTTTTTTGGGTAAATCTAAAAATATGTTGCACTATTTTTTCAATTGAATAAGAAACAAATTTTTATTTCAGTACCAGATGCACAAATTTCTTTTAAGGAAAAGTTGTAAGTTTACCCAATTTTAAATCTAATATTTTCTGAGAAGAATGCTTATGTACAACAACTAAACCCTCCCAAACAATTGTCATTTCTATATTTTTTTTTCCTCATGAGGCTATTTTGCCAAATTCAATTCAAAGTTTCCCACATGTTCGAATCAAAATTTCACCCGATTAACTTTCTAGTCCTAAATCTACAATAAAAGCAATTATTTCACAACAGGTTAAATGTGATACTCACAGGTGTTTTTCCTTGCTTCAGGTGTGCAAAAACTGTATCAAATGCTTCTCTGAAATGTTCTTTCACAATATCTTTCACTAGATTGAACAACCAGGCTCTATCATCATCTTCCACGAGACGGTCATAGAAGACACGAAACACCTCGTGCACAAACAGCCGAATCATGACGCGTTTGTCTTCAACTGCACTTTTTTTAATGAGCAAACAGCCATGGATAACCCGGGAAAAGTCTCTCAGGTTGAATGTATAATGAGATTTGGCTGGTGTGGGCAAAAGATTTTTGATGGCTTTTTTATATACCTTCAGATAATAACAACAAAGAACAACAAAATCAATGAAACAGTAACACTGACTGTATTATCATCATAATTCTTCAATGTCTTCTACAATGTTATTTCTCTAAGAAAAACATTTCACAGTTAGTAAATCCTCATGAAGTCTAAAGACCTCCAATTCCTCTTTGACTGTATCATATGCACCTCATGCAGTTCTGGAACACAGCTGTATTACTAAACTAAATTTTCAAATGTGAAAGTAATTTTAGCAAGTGCAAAGAGATCTGTTGCAGGACAAGGAATACTGGAGGTATTAGCCACCTAAGACCTTTCCATGATGAATACTTATGGTAGGCAGCAGATTTATTCACACTGCTACTGATTTCTGCTATGCAATGTGCCAGCAAAGCTGTACTTTGAGGTTATGTCTGTAACTTAAGTACTCCTTTGCAGAAGTGTCACAAATTGCCATTCCTTTTCATACACATGGTACATTGCAAGTCAGAGACTCACTACAATCTGTAACATGGAACTTCAGAAATCATTTAGAAATTCCATACAGCTGGGCCTAATGGATTTCTATTTCACAACATTTCTGTGACACCTTTTGATATACCAGAGTCAGACTCTACAAAGTTGCATGTTCATACTGGATTCCTGTAGCCTGCTGTGATGTGCCCACCATTAACATAAAAACTGGGAGAGGAAGAAGGAAAGTGGAAAAGGTGCTTTCTTTGTTCCTAGTCTCCTTGACAAGGAATTTTGGAAAGGTTGCAACTGATACTATAATTTGTTTTTTGCACAACAGCTTCTTGTGCCTGTCAAACACCAAAGAGACGCCAGTCTCACCTACATGACACTGTGTGGGACAAGTACCACAGAGCCCACTTAAATTTGAACAAAAATTAAAACATCATTTTCATTGAATGTTTCTACAACAATTTTGCCACAGCAGGTGAGGCTGTATGTCAAAAATAACAAAATATTTAAAATATCTGCTTCACCAACTAAATTACTGTATAACCAAAGGAGCTTTAAGGAACAAACTGAAGGAAATTGCCAGTAAGGTATTACCTTACCTCTAAAGTGGCAGTGACAATTTGATTTCCAATTGTGGAGAAGTCAGGAGGAAAGTCATTGGTCCTCAGGTAGAGAGCTACTACAGTAGAGAAGATGCGGATCATGGTTTCATCACTGAAAGAATTCATGGTGCAGATGTTGAAGTGCCGCAAAAACCGGGGCGTGACAGGATTCCTGCCCCCGCCTGGAGGCCCCATAGCAGCCAGCAACTGGATGTCAACCAATGTGATTTTAGAGGTGTCTTTAAAATCATACCTTCAAAATAAAATGCAAGGTGACATTTAGATACAGGTATAACACATTGGTTACAGCTTAGATGCATCTGTGTTACAGACTACTCTCTGCATGTATAATATAAACATTTAAAAATACAAAAAATACAGTAGGTATTATGTAATATAACATATATTTGTATATATTTTATATTTTTAAAAACAAACAACCCCTCCTCCCCAAGAAACCCAAAACCAACTAGTCTTTTAACTGTCTACAAATTAATCTCAACATTTAATTTCCTGGCCTGAAAGAAAGATTATTTGTTTAAACTGGGTTCCATAAAATCTGACATGACATTTTGACATGAGTACTAAAACTGTAATGTGTCCAGATACATTATCTCTATTCAAGAGCAACAGACGTTTGAGCAGTGCCTGGAATCACAAGAATAACTGTATTTGAGAAGTTCTTGGAATTGTAGAATAATCCAGACTGGAAGGAACCTCAGGAAACCACCTATTCCAATCTTCCCACCTTAGCAAAGCCAAAAATCTCAAAAGCAGGGAAGACCTTTAGTTTATTTTATTTCATGCCTATTGCCAGATTTGATTTCACTGTTAATCTAAAAAAAAATATTTTGAGGTCTTGTTATATTTTTTTGGATGACTAATAGAATTGTGGATAATAGGGCAAACCAACATGAGGAATAAAATCAAATGTTTTATATAACTGCAAATATATATAGATATGTATGGAAAACTGCCAACTCATTCTAAGGAGGAAGAGAAATAAAAAGAACAAGAAATTGCACTGGAAAAATAATAGGAAAAAAATTAAAATAATTGAGTTGTAAATGAATCATTTTATTTAACACATACTAACACTGCTGAAGTTCAGCAATAGAACATTCTAAAAAACTCAACACAAATTTTACCATCAATTTCCTAAACTGAAAACTCCTTAGAGAGTAATACACAACTTGTTTCAACTTTAAATCATGTAGTTTTATATAAAATAAATGTACCTTAATGTTTACATACCACTTTAAAAAGGTTTTGCAAATAAAATTTAAGGGAATAAATAGTAATAACAACAAATACAGCAACAAAAATTTTCATTTGTATTTCAAATAATTACCAAAATCCATGGTCAAAGAACTGTCTTAGAAGTTCTATAGGAGGCTGTGCCCCATACTTCTCCAAAGCAGGCATATTCATATCATCTACAAAAATAATGCACTTTTTTCCCATTGGAGGGCCAAAGACTCCTTTGCGCCTCTTGTCCAGCCTGGCCATAATAATGTTCTACAATGCAAACAGGAACATTCAGAATACACATTAAATGTTCATATACACAATCTCCTTGAGACATAAATTATCTGTTCTGCTAACCTGGGTCTGATTGGCAGTGGTTCGAGCTGAAAAGTTAATGAAGAAGGGAAAGTAGCGCTCCTTTTCCAAGTTGTTCATTAATTTGTCCTTGACATACACAGATTTCCCAGTACCTGTTGGTCCCACTAGAAGCAGGGGTCTTCACAAAGAGAGAGATAAAGCACACAGACTGCAGAAACATAACACTCTCACATGCAGCTAGAAGCCAAAGGTTTTACTAACTTGCCCTACTTGTTCTACCTCTAAAAACATTGCATGCCTAAAGAAGAAACTACAGTGTTCTAATGTATTCATTAAACCCTCTCACAATTTTAGTTTGCTTCCACCATCAAGAAAATGGCAAGAGAAATAAACAATTCTTGTTCCCTCATTCTACTGGTGTTGGAGTACATGAAAATATATGGGAGTTAAATTTCTCCTAATAGGTCTTGCATTAGTTCAAACTTCATAAAGTTTTCAGCCTTGGAACCTGAGGCTGGTTTTTATTTCATTCTCTTATATGATCTGACCTTGGCTAATATAACTGATTTGGATATGATTAATCAAAGAAAAAAATTAAAATATGTATCCAATTTCCAAAGTAGAAAGAGGGCACAAAAACTCTTTGGGCTAACATCATCATCAGAATGAGAATACTAAAGTTAGACTATAACAAAGTTTCATAAAAAAACTAAACCCAGACTTTTTGGCAAATTGTATTGTTTGTAGTAAACGTCTGTTTTAAAAAGGCCAAATAAACTGAGGGTTTGATAAAAACAATCAACTCAAGGGAAAAATAAGAGATATTTCTACCTATGACCAATACTTCAGAAATTTGTAGTGAAGCAACTTACTTTCCATGGGTAATGAACAGGTCTAGCAAATAGGTATATCGAACTGTATCCATAGTTGGGACTATTATATCTTGAATCTTCACATTTTTATCACTGTAATTAATTTGTTCAATAAATTCATTCCAATGAGTCCAACTTCCTTTGCCTTTCAGCTAGGAAGAAACACAGAGGTAGAATAGATGGTTGTTATACATATGAAGGGTTTTCTCTACTACTTCACTTTTGAAAAATTAAAATAATGAATTTTAATAAATTAATGAATATTTGATTTGATTAATGAATATTTGATTGATTTGAAAGTTCATACATTTAGTGTGTTTTACCTCACTAATAAAATATTGAAGTAAATACCTAAATTTAGACTCCTTTCTTTTCTTAAAAATTTTGTTCAGTGAAAACAGATTAAAAAAACCCACACAGAAAACCACAACAAAAAAAAGAAGAGAAGAACATTTCCAATAGACACTACAAACAAGATTGTAACATAAGGAAATTGCCTATGGGCTTAATATTCTGCTTTCCTTCTGTACAGTCCACATTATTCCTTCTATACAAAAGCAAATTTGAATCTGTCAGCTTAGCTTGAGCTACAGAAGAACTATGATGTGGCTGTATTATAAGTATGACTGAAATGTCCATCTTGGTATTTTTTAAAAAATTTGGTCAGGACACTACTATTTGAAAAAGAAAAAGAAATGAAAAGTGATTGTGGGATTTAATCCAACCCAAACACTCTACAACATCCAACAAGCTTCATAAAGTTAAAATACCCATGTGGTTGTATTTTCCTTTTATTACGACTGTAAGAATTTATTTAGTGGCTGCAGAAGCAACCAATCCTACCTCATACATGTAGTCATAGACCAAGCCTTTCTCTTCAAGGGGACACTCCCACGTTCCCACACTCTCTGGTACAGGATCTGTTTTAGATTTCCCAGACAAAGTTCCCCTCAAGAAATTATCAAAAATTATCCTGCTGTCACCATCACAAGTCCCACCAATGGACCAGACTGTGGCGAAAGCAAAACAACCCTGAAAGAGCAAAAAGATTAGCAATTGTCTAAAAAGTTGATATATTACACAAATCTCATATAGTCTGATTAAAAAACATAATTCTGAAAAATATTGTTAAGCAGAGACATGTTAGAAACTGCCTTTGAATAGCCCTGGTCTAAAGAGATTTAGAAATCAGGCTATAGACAGAGCACACAAAAAAGTCTGACTTGAAAGGGGGTGGAGAGAGAGAGAGAGAGCGAGAGAAGGGACAAAAAATAAAGGTCACTGACTACAGCAGTATGTTACATGACAAAGCCTGAGAAGAGTTCCAATGACAAACCAGGATCTAGAAATTTTCCAATTCAATTTTAAATAACTACTTTTACATTCTATTTTCTTCAGTTTTTCATAAGAACAATAATATAATGTCAGACAGAGGATCCAACTAATATAACTGTCAGAAAACTCTCTTCCCAAGGAAATTTTGCTCAAACAAGCCAGTCAGTGTTACATGAATGTTTATTTCCTTTAAGAGAAAGATGACACTTTGCTTTAGCTAACTCCTTGGTTACTTAAAAAGAACATTTAATAAAAACACTATCCCAGTTAATTGAAAAACCAGTAAAATTTTTAATCATATTTGTTACTTGTAAGACTTCCATCTCTTCTGGGCACCTCCAGAGTATGGGGAAAGAGAGCAAGGGAGTAGTAAAATTGTTTCACATCTCTTATTCATAAATTAAAATTATTTTGATTAGTATAATTGTTTTGAAAGCCAGCATATACAGAAACAAATACACATTTCTCTGCATGTTAAAAAACCAACCATAATCCAGGCACGAATGCTTTTGTTGGTGGGATCCTCTTGCACAGTTGGACAAATCAACATTTCAAAAATCCGTGTGAGAGCTACGACAACATTGATATCACTTGTAGGTACCAACTCCTAAGAGATTCAAAAGGTTGGGTGTTACACTTTAAGTGTTCAGCTACTTAATTTTTTGAGAGAAAATAATAAAATAATTAGATCATTAGCTAATTCTGAACACAGAAGGCATGGTACACACTGCCTTTTACTCAAAAGATCATTTGCCCTCATCTACCATTGAAATGTTAAGATCTTTATCTTGTTAACCATGTTCATGTGACCACTACAATCATACATCTTACCAAACCAAAACCCAGAACTACAGCAATACTTGAGCTTAAGTACTCTCACTAAGCACTCTCACACTGAGATTGCAAGGAGCTACATGTTTCCCTAACATTTAAAAAAGTACTTCCTTATTCAACATGACATCTTTAAAGAAAAATTGTACAAAATCCTCTTGGGAAGACTTTTTAATCAATGTTTTAAATACTTGCTCTACTTTTGAAAACAAGAAGATGAAAATTATGATCAAGTTTCAAGTCTTAGCTGACATTCTCATTTTAACTTTCCAAACTGGTCACAAGAACAGCATATTCATTCTAACAGTGCTTGTCGTGAAAGAACAGTCACTTCCTACCAAGAGTAGCAGAATGGAAATGGCCACCAACTACTGCAGGAAAAAATGGGAAAAAATACCTTGCACTGTTTCTGACGGACTCTTAATGCTGGAGGTATCAACCAATCAAAAAGTCCCTGCAGAAGGTCTTGATGTTCCTGTGAGTTCAGAGGTTCAGGCAGTTTACTCAGCCAAGAGGTAACAAGTGGTCTCCAGCCCAGCTGAGAAGGTTCCAAATAAATCATGCCACAACGACTGACTGTAGCAGGCTAAAGAAAAATGGTTAATCTGTTTTATTGTGCATTTAATATATTGAATTTTGGTCTATATTTTCATTAAGTAAAAAACTTACTGATGCCTGGGAAAGATCCATTGTTTCAAAAATAAGAGTCATCTGAGGGGACATTTGGATGACTTCCCCACTCATCAAACAAAGCTTGAAAGAAAAAAAATAACATGCAATATTAGAAAAAAAAAATCAGTTGTAAATTACACTTTCTATCACAGGAGAGTTCTATATGAAAATTGGCAAAACCAAGGAAAGCCAAAGGTAAGGTCAACTACATAAAATGTTTAACTACTTGTAGCAAGAGGCTTTTATCAAGTTTTAGCTAAATTCTTCACTTGAACCATAGTACTCCATAGTAAGCTACCAGTAGGTTCATGGCAATCAATCTTGCATATGACAGGATAAAGGAAAGGCAGCAAGCAGAAAGGACAAAGGATATCTGCAGCTGTTGCTGTTGAAGTCTGTAACTGTTGCTGATACTGAAGGTGGATACCCATCAATTCTACTTACTAAAATAAATGTCCAGCTTGAGTACTTTGACCCATTACCATCCAGAACTTAAAGTTTCAATGTTGTCTCTAATTTTTCTACCCACTTTGAGATTCCTAGGGCCCATTTACAAAAAGTGGTGTTACAACTTCGCCTTCAGAAGATATTATTTTGAAAATGCAACCTTTTGTGTCTTGGGATTGTCTTGAAATATAAGTGTCTAAGTTTGTGCAGGTTTAGAAACAATGGGATTTAAATTAAATATAACTAATTGTAATTTCTCACATTTAAATTTCAATTATTTAGGTTAAAAAATTACAATACGACATTAAGGAAATACTTTAATTCATGTTTTTCAGCAATGAGTTGATATACCAAAAACCAATAAAAAAATAAAAGCTTACAACTTGTCACCAAAGCCATCTTGCACTTGCTCTCTTCAAAACTCATGCACTGCCATTTGTATTTGTGGTTTTATACATAGAAGAATATTTTCAAAATGCCACATTATTTTCTTTAGGCTTCTATTTGCAGTGACTGATACCTTTTTGTTGTCATCCAGAACCGTGTTCATGCTTTCTATCCACAGAGTGTCGATGGGGCCATCGAAGATGACCCATTTGCGCTCGGGGCTCTCGGACAGCGCGAACTCCCGGAAGGTTGTGGCCACCACCCCGTCTGCCCACTAACGGGGGTGGGCGTGGGAATGGCAAGTGAGACAAAGAACAGAGTTCAGCCTGAGCTGCCAGTCACAGAAACCCTTCCCTTCGCTTTCCATTCGCCCTTCCTTTTAATTATTCTGCTCTTGATCTGCAGAGAGCAGCACATAACTTCGCAGTTTCACTGAGGGCCTTGAAACATCAGCAAATTTTAAAATAGAATTTTTTCACTTGAACAAAATAATTGCAACAAAAAAGACCAGCAATTCAATTGACTGAAACTTAGAAGTGCTTCTGCTCTGTCTTGTAGGTATTTCTCCCCAGAGTCACCCTAAGTTTCATTATTTCACATTCACTTCTTCGTATTGTTGGTTTGCAAACCTAAGTTTTACACTTGGGGACCCATAAGTTCATAGATTTTTCTAGACAGTTTTTGCATTACTTTGATTATACTGGTTAAGAACAGACAGAGAAATGAACACTATTACATTTAATATCATTCCTTAGCATGGATGTAACTATAACAGGACAACGACCCCCAAAATAGTATTGCTTTTTTTTCATATTTAACCTATATAACTGCATACACACTTGGTACTTGATTCTTTTATATGCTAATTTAAAGCAGGCCATAAAATTATCAGTTACAGTAAAATTCACAATTGTGTTCTCATCTGTGTTTAAAATAATAAAATTATGAATTCAAAGGTTTACTATCCACAACAATGGAAATATTCACTATCCATATACAGGAAACATTATTTTTTAAACATATATTACCTCATGGGATATCAGATCAAACTGCCCAAAAAGCTGGCCCATAGTGATAGATTTTGGATTCACAGTTCTAAAAATTACTTTTTCTTCTTCACCATAACCACGCTCTTTCATAAGAGACAGTGTATCTGCCAACACATGTAGAACTTTGGTCTTCCCAGAAAATGATTCCCCTACCAACATGAAGCTGTCAGATGGAAAAAAAATCCTGTTATTAATAAATCTGTCTTGCAACTTAAGACTTCTACAGACCACATGAAGGCCAACAGTATCAAACATATGCTTAAAGTTAATGTTCACCTAGTTTTCAAAAAGTGGAGCAAGTAAATTTCTTTGTATATACAAAACATCATTTCCACAAAACCAGGTCGTTTGCACATGCAACTCTGATTGCATGATATCTCATGAAGATTAATTAATGAGCTAAATATTAACTATCATATGGCTAATGCCATGTTGTATATATTTCCTCCACACAATTGCTACTTTGTTATAAAAGCTAGGAATAAAATGGCACAGATCTGACAACTAATATTTTAATACAAATAAGATTTTAGAGTCCTAAGTTTTCACCATACTGATATCAGCACCTCAAATCATTATACATGCGAGAGTACTGATATCAGGAAGAGTGCAATTCCCCAGACATACATCCACAAGTATTTTGGGACATGCAAAAGCAGTAATCAACTGTTCCAATAGAGAGGAATATTTTGCCACCATCAAAACATTTTATAACTTCATAAAAAAACTGCTACAGTATGTCAGAATTACAGCAGATGATGAGAATCTTACCCATGTCTAACAATCATCATTTCATATGTCTGTATAATTTTCTGCATAAAAGTTTGTACAGGTTGGACAGTATGTCGAATGCAACATTCGTTGGCACATTCCAGAAAATCCTAAAATCAAAATGAATCAGAATCTTATTCTTGTGACAATTTAAATTACTGTCCTGCACTACAATAGAACAGTTTAGGCTCATTGATAAGGGTTATAAATTAATTAATAACTGAAATAGTATCCACCAGAATATAGCAAACATCCTGGGGGAAAAAAATAACTTCTGTACTTCATGTGCTAGAACAGGATTTAACTACTATTTTTATCTTGAGGAGAAAGCATATCACCATCAGGAAAGCTGCAGTGTGCTTTGGAACCATACATTTTTATCAAGATTATAGTACTTACTGAAAACTTAAAAGTTAATCTAATTTGGTTTTTCCAACATACTCATCCTTCTTTCCAATCATCCTCCTAACTTTAAGTGTTGCTCTTATGCTTTAAGTGTTGCTATAAATAAAATAGAAGCACAAAGCTTAATCTCACTCAATTATGTTCAAAAATTAGGAAAGAAATCAGTCAGAAAGCCTAATATTTAGTAAATCTGAAGGTCAATTTCCAATCTGTAAGGCACAACCCTTCTGAATGTAAGGCAACTCAGATGTGGATTATGTTCAGCACAGAAAAAGAATTCCTTTTGCTACTAAGTTTCATTGCAAACATTCAGCAATTTTCCTCATCTTGAAATAACTCACTGCATTAATTGCCGTTGATTAGAAAGTAAATCACTACAAAACAACCATTAATGATCACAACCAAGAAAAAATTACAGGAGTACTTACATTGTAGTCTGCCTCAGGAAGCTTGATTCCAGGAAATAAATCACTAGTTATACCCATGAACAGAGGTATATCATGTGACAAAAATTTGGGCTCGTTCACATCTTTAATTGATCTAAGAAGCTAGAAGAAACAAATAGTGTTCTTATTAAGAGACACACCATAGAGTGCTCAGCAATTAAAATAATCCAGTATGTAACAAAGATGAATTCATTAAATGGTGCCTTTGATAAGCAGTTAATTCCAACTGTGTGATCATCAGTCCAGCCCTGGAAAATGCAGCATGTATTTTATTATTTTCATTTCACAAATAATGAAACATAGCCCAGTGATGTGACATGCTGGAACTGCCTTCAGAACTCAGAATTGCGTGCATCTATAAAATTCCTTAAACAAGGGTTCCCTCAGGAACTCACCAATATGTCTTCATCTTCTGTAGGAAATTTTAACTTTAGATTTCCAGCAGCCACCAGCACAGCCTTGACTGCTCGCATGCCATAGTCATAGTGATACTGAGAGGAAAGCTGCTCTGAACAAAGCCTGTAGGTCATGACTATCTTCACTGACAGTGACTTGGCATTCAAAAATCCATAGGAATATAGTGAAATTTCTGCTATCAGAGCATAGTTAGGAACCATCATGGCTACTGTTCGGAAAAGAACCTGAAATACATACCCAAAGAAGTATCTTTAAATAATTAATTTAGGAATGGATAATAATTCAGAACTTTTACAGGTGATGGATCAGTATTCATCCCACCATAAAACAGAATTATCAGTATTTGCAGATTATGACTCCCTAGGAAGTTAACCTAAGTAAGATGCCATCAATCTCTATCTCAATGCACAAGGCAGTGCAGAAAAGACACTGTCCATCCCAGCTCTTTTCCCTCATCAGCGTCTCAAGAATGCCATTTTCCCTTTGCACAGCAGTAAGGAAGGAAAACATGGTCCATGGCAGGTGACAGAATGCATTTCCTTTCTTTAAGCAGTTGGTGTGCTCCTCTTGCTGCATTACCTCTGCTTTCAGTTAGCAAAGCCCCCTCATGGAAACCACTCGTCTAGTCAAAACAATCATCTCAACCGTCACAGACACACCCATTTTATTATTTTACCTTCAGGTTATCTGGAAGTTCAGAACGTCCTGCATAACCTGGATTCATAGTAATTGCTATGAAACAGTTTGGGTTAAGCTTCAGCTCAGTTCCTTCAAAAATAAATGTTTCTAGCTTTATCTGTATGGCTCTCTGGATGCAAAGGATCTGCTGTGCCACTACAGACAGTACTTCCAGTTCAATGCGATTGAATTCATCAAAACATGCCCAGGCACCTGATGAAGCCAAACCTTTGAAAAACTGCAGATGAAGAAAGAAAGCAATAATATTGCTAACAGAGCCTTAGAAGATTCAAAATAAAGTAAGACTATCATGTTGGAAGCTTTAATTACGTTAAAAAATACAATTATGATAATACCTAAGCCTGTTTAGATCATA
Organism: Climacteris rufus; assembly: GCA_013398175.1. NCBI lineage: Eukaryota > Metazoa > Chordata > Aves > Passeriformes > Climacteridae > Climacteris > Climacteris rufus. The sequence continues at coordinate 1,768,141 of VZRZ01007072.1, forward strand.
GATCAGTGATGAACTGAAGAATAAAGTTTCTTCTTGATTCCAAAGCAAGATAAATCAGAAGATTCAATACCACGAACTCTTGTTTCTTTCATGTTTTAATTACAACTTAATAGGATTTCACAAAGCACAGAAGAAGAAACATGTATTGACCAGCATATAGCACCCAAGGGTAGCAGATCATAGGTGTCACATTTATTTATCTCTGCAAAGTAGGGACCCTAAAATTTTCACACTAAAAAGAAAACACAACATATATTTATTTTATATCTTATATATTTACCTTTCCCATTGCCAGGTAATCAAGGCCATCAGAGCAGTTGAAGACAACACACTGAACAGCAAGAGCTTTAGCCAAATCTTTGGTGGTCTCCGTTTTACCTGTTCCTGCTGGGCCCTCTGGGGCACCACCGAGGTTTAAATAAAAGGCTCCAATCTAATTCACAAAAACAGTTTACAGAAGTTATTTCTACTTCATTCATATGAAATTATTCTGAATGAAAATGGTAAAACTAAATTGCACTTGATAGTTTCATACACTCATTGTATCTAACATAAAATTATGGGTTTACTAATTAAAAAGAATCTGAAATGCATTTCCAGCTGGGAAAGATATGCAAGAGAATTTAATTTTGACCCTAACAGAGAGTTTAATTATCATCATGCCCATGATTGTTTTACTCAAACTTTATTGTACCCAAACTTTCAGTTCTTGTTTAGATACACCTTTCAAGTTAAACTTGATGCAGTTACTTGTTTGCTACTCTTTTCTCTCCCTGTTTGTCCTTTAAAATACTTTTTTCCTCTTTTCTTTTTCTTCCCCACACCATCCCCCTTTGTTGTATGTGTATTCCATTGACCATTCCATATTCTCTCCTATATTCCACTGAAGTAGGAGGAAATCTGACAGAAAACAAAGAAGTTGCAGACTTTAAACAAACAGTCCAATCCACAGTCACAGGGCCACATCCATATTAACTGACAAGTTTTGGGAATGCTTTTTTAAGATCTTGGTGGGCAAAGGACAAGACTTTCATTTGCCAGAATGCCAGGCTTCCACCTGCTCTGCTCTGATCCAAGGTTTCTGAGCATCACCCTCTCACACTAATGTACCTTGATGTTTTGACAAACAGATATGAAGCATCACCTACAGCCACAACACGGGTGCTTAGTAAGACTTGAAACCATACTCAACAAAGAAACTGCAGTAAATGTTAGTGAGAAAAGCCATATCTGAGATGACTTTGGTAACTTGCAGTTGTCAGGTTAGCTGAGGATAAACCAGTACAATAACAAACACTTCTGCCAAGAGCAGGAATACTAAAAAGTTGCCAAACTTGTACTAGTCTTAGGAACATTATGATCACAAGTGAATCCTTCATCACCTAATTTAGCAGCCACAGAAGATCAGAAGAGCACTTTGTGTTCTCAATCTATACAGCAATCAAATATTGTCTGTTTTAAAAAAGTACATCCAGAACAGAACAATCCACTGATGTTTCAGTCAGGGTGGTGGGCTGTCCAGATTTGTCATTATGAGTGATATTCACGTTTAATATTCTATACAAATTACAATCTTTGAAAAGCTCATTCTAGCAGAAACAGCAGAGTCTGACAAGCACTGTAAGCCCCAGCAGTATGGCTGCACTGAGCAGTGTGAGCAGCGCTACCCCCCAGCAGACAGAGCTGGCAGCAGCCCGGGGAGCTCTCACCAGGGTGCGGTAGCAGCGGTCTGTCAGCGGGGTGATGACGAGGCGCGGCGAGTTGCCCAGGTACTCGTAGGCGTATTTCACGTTGCAGTTGATGATGCACACGCGGACGTTCTCAGACTGCCAATAGTACCTCAGCTGGGCAAGCCACTGGAAGTCTGTTTCACTCTGCACACCTGACAAACACAGAGTAGAAAGCAATTATAAAAGGTGTTTTAGATAACTGGATTTTCTATTATGGTTAAATTTACAACTGCCTTCAAATTATGGATGTTGTTGCTCGTATCCAAATACTCAGAAACACATCTTAATACTGTGCTGTTTTCGGCAGTAAAATCTGATTGGTTAACTAAATCAAAATAATTTAAAAGACAATTACCATTTTCAATCATTTCCTTGACGACATCTCTAGCATGAACATCAATAGTAACCAAGGCACCCAGTGTAGTCCTTGTTTGCTTTGAGAGTTTTCCTCTTACCAGCTCTACAATGTCATTCAGTTGAAGCTGAAGTGTATCATAATAACCCTTTAAGCCCTAGGAGAGAAAAGGTAATTTTGAAACTGTTTCTTTCATGGTTTCAAGTGTTCCAGACTTCTTCATGTTGACTAAATATCTTAATAGATGTTGCCTATTAAGCTATTCTTTTACATTGTCATGGGTTTGCACCAACTTCTCTCTTATTTATGTTGCAAAGCTACATTTTAAACTATTCTTGCTCTAAACAAGAATATCCAAGAACTTGAATGAAAGGTATAAATCACTGTACCTAAGTTCATATATGACAAACTCATATGCTCATCCTTTTTCAAATTTTATTTTGATTGTAAAAACCACTTGATCAAGCAAAATACATTAGCTGAAATGAAACAGCAAGAAAGATTTTTTTTTTTAAATGATGCATTACACAGTACCTTGGATCCATTGCGAAGAACTTCATGGACCTCACTTGTCCAGTACATCTGAGACACACACAACACGACTTGTCCAGGCCACTCCAGAACCCACCGTTTTCTCTCAGTCTCTAGATATGCCTGAAAGAGTTAAATTCACTATACACACACAGTGACTGTGAATATAGACCACAATTGTAATACAGATGCATATAATGTAATCCCATTAATATTTGCTAAAAATATACTATTTTCCTATTTGCAATATCCAAATGGAGTTTTAAAAGCTCTTTCCCCCTTAGATTTATATTTTTTTACCCAATAATTTTAAAGATTCTTAGAAATCTCTTTCCATATTACAGAAATATTCACAACTTGTTAACTTCATACAAAGAAATATTTTCTGTCTAATGATCTTTTTAGGAGGAAGCAAACATATTACAAGTGTTGTATTTCTAATTCATATGAAACCTGAACTATTTTACATCAGGTGATATATTCCGTAAAAGAGTATTGTGGTGAAACTTTTAGAAGAATTTATATCCAGTGTTATAGGAAAATGACTTAAATCTTATTCAAACTATACTCTAACTTGTATCACCGGCCTATAAATACAAGTCATGTTCACTTAGTCCTGGCCCTGTAACTTCATCAACTCCTGTGTTGAGGAAGAATTTAGAAAGCCATGAGACAGCCACAAAACAAAGAGAGGTGCTACAGATTTTAAATTATCACAAAGTCCCATACCAGTCTTGATCTGGCAATAACATCACGTATAGTCTTCAGCATAATATCTTCTACTTGAATTAACCACTTCTCCACTGCCCCCCGAGCTTCAGAAGTAGAAATGTTTGAAATCAGCTTTACACGCTCGCCTTCAGAACTACACATTCCATTAATATCCAAATTGCGAAGGAAATCCAGCTTAGCAATGCCTTCAAAGCACTTCTTCAAGTGAGGCTGAACTTTGAGAGGATCCTTAGTCTCTGACAGGATCTCCAACATTTCATCATTAGACAAGAAAAAGAATCTAAAAAAATTGGAAAAAAAAAGAAGAAGAAAGACAACTGCATTGTCAAGCTATTTTTAAGACGTTTCTTATTCACAACAAAATAAACATTGAGAATTTGTGGGTTTGACCAACCCAAGCTCATCATACCGGGGAAAGAAGAGACGTTTTTTCTCAAGGTAAGCATTAAGCCCTTTCATGATTTTGTCAAGAAGTTCATTACAGGTCTGAAGTTTCTCTGATAATCCTGGCAAAGAAGTAGCAGCAAGAACCTGTAACAACAAACACATGCAAACTGTCAGTTAGAAATGAGATATTTCAAATAGTAGAAGTTAATCAAAAAAAGAACAACATGATTTTGTTCCTGGAAAGCCTAGGGAACTGAAACTGTTGTTCATTGTGTATATTCTGAAAACTAAGCATCCCTCCTACCAAAAAAAGGCAAGAGAAGCTACTGTTTCCTGTTACTAATGTGTATTTCCCTTACCTTTGGGTCTTCAGCACAAAACTTCATAATCTCTCTCCACAATCTATCCACAGTCTGAAAATGCCTCCCCTCTTCTGGCATCTGTTGCATGATATCCTCAGAAGAAAAGATGGGTTCCAAATACAGCCACTGCGCCTGCACTTTCAGCCAGTCATCAATATTCTCCTGAATTTGAATTAAGCGGCTCTCCCACTCCTTAATAAATGTTTAAAGAATGTTAACTTCACACTTCCAAGCAAATGCTAGAGACAAGAAATTCAGGAAAGGCAGACATTGTGCTATTCTAGCTCCCAAAGAGGAAAAAAAAAAGTCTACCAATAAACAAAATGAAAAAAAAATATTCAGGAGTATTTAAGTTCTTCCACACACACAGATGACTAAAGGAGTTCAGAAATTTTTACTTACTTGGAAGTTAATTTTCCCAAAGCATTTATCACTTCAGTGCTATGAACTTTAAACAACTTAATTGTTAGGCAATACCCAGGAGGCTACCAGTGACAAATTTTGTTTCATCTCCCCACAGCAAGAAGTTCTTGTAACTGAGTACCAGAAAAGCCACATTAGGTCACAGGAGAGATCCAGCAAGTCCAGCATCCTGTTCCTAAAGTGGACAATAGCAGATACCCCTGGAGGAGGCTGGAGAGGCTGCCTGTAAAGTGTAAATGCTGCACATGTTCACCAAGCCTGCTTGAGCCTGAACATTTCCTGCATAAACCAACAAAGACCTAGGGAGGGTAACTGCAAAGCAATTCCACCAGCTTCTCTCCTGTCAACAGCCATGGTGTTAGCAGCACAAAGACTGCTCTAGCCAGGACATGCAAAAGCAGGTGTAAAGCACTGCCATCGTTGCTCTGAGGCCTGATTAAAAAACCTTCTCCCAGCCATCAAGAAGTTTCCTTGCCCAGAGGAAAACATTACAGATCAAAAATTGAGCCCAAAACTCAAGAATTATTAAGTCTTCTTACAAGCAATAATAGAATCATGATTTCCAGTTATTAAGAGGGAAGGTTAATGGAAATAGTGATTTTGCAAAATATAAGAAAAAATAATCATATTCTCTTGGTTACACTTGAATCTGAATGGAAGAGGGAATTCCCAAGCAGAAATAAGATAAGTATGATTCATACAAACTCGAAAGATTCTTGCTGAAAAATCTATGAAAGCATTTCATTAACAACTCAAGCAGCAAAGTTGTAATACAATTGGTATACTATCACACTACAGTTATCCTACAAATAAAAATGGTGCAAAAAACTACTCATTGTACCTTGATTTCATTGTCAAATGGTTTAATGAAAGGTGATCCTCTCATTGTCTGAGTTTTCATAATCTGATCATCGAGAAGAGCCTGAATATCATCCACTGAAGACAGAATATGAATACCAGTCTCACGATACACATTTGTGTTGAAGGAAATTGAATCCCAGGTTTCCATCATGGTATGCATTGCTTTCTCCAAGGAAAATTCCTATTTTAAAAGAAAATAGCTTGGTTTAGTCACTGAACTGGTTTTTTTTTTCCAGCTCATTAATTCAATAGATAAGCTTATCTAGCTGAATAAGGTATTTTGGTCTAGCAGCACCAATTAACTACTTGTTCTTACTTCTCCTTAAGTATATCCTTTTCTAGCAGCTTTCAGAAAGCAGCACACGGAAATACTGATGATGTCACATGAGATACAAATGCTTACACTCATCAATAACATATAATGGGCCAAAGTCTCACCAAATCTCTTTTGCATAACAGCACAGAAAAAAATTCTAGTAAGTCATAAAAGTACTCACTAAGAGATCTGACATCATATTCGTCACTATCAAATCTCTGTGCTTACCTTGCTTGCACTCACACTTATATTTGTAAACTCTTCCAAGTAAGAGGATAGATTCTGCTTTAAAACCTTTCTCAGGGTGGTTCCAGCATCTGGTGTTATATCATATCCTACTATATTTGACATCTGCTCCCAATGACGTTCTCTCATGCCAGGGTTACAAAAGACAGTCACAGTGGGAATATTCTCCTAATTCAGAAAGACATTTATAAGGTAAAAATGGTCATATACATTATTTCTTAATTTTTTAATAATCTTTGACGTGCATTTAAAATTCTGCTGCAGTAGCCAAAGGCAGGAAAATCTTTTCCAAAAAGTGCAGATGGCTTCATTAGTTATCCATTCCATTTCTAAATAATTATATTAATTAGTTAAGAAGAAATATAAAAAACTATTTGGCATAATTTTTCAGCTATGCTGAATTTTTCTTCAAACATAACAGAGTACTATTTCAAAACTCCCAACTACATTCTTGAGTGTTTTTCTGCATCCAAAAATTGCTTTTCTCTTGTTATGTGTTCATTCATTAACAATTCCAAAAACTATTAAAAAATTTTAAAGATCTGATTTTATTAAAATGAATGGGACAATACAATCTGGAAATGGGGATTCAGAGCATACTCTCTTTCTCTCTCTCAATATTCTCCAACACTGCATCATCTACATGTACTGAGCCATGAATTTAGCATTTGTCCCTCAGATATCAATATCCCTCACTTTTTCTTACCTTAAAGTCTTTAATCTGATCCAGAACTGAAGAACACATTGTAAGGGTTGGGTTACCCCTTATTCCTGCCTTAGCAGTTTTCTGTCGCGCTGTCTTTTTCTTGTCCTGTGGTGCTTTCTTCTGCTTTTGTTGGAAGAGTCTTGTCAGTTTGTACATCTCTCTGTAAAACTCATCCAGCTCAGCCTCCATGATTTCCCCATTTAGTTCCAAAAAGGTCCCATCCATCCATCTGAGAAAAAACATAAAGTTGCAAAACAGAATAACAAATGTAGCCCACAAACAATTATCACTTTGTTTTAAGTGATAATTGCAATTGTTGCAGGCAACACATTTATAGTTGTCTCAATTAATGCAAAGCTCTTCTTCCATATTACTGTCATTCTTTGGAAAATTCTAATGCCCAGCTAAAGGTGGCCCAACCACATTCTTCTGTGTATTTGGATAATTTGTCTCAAGTCAGTCACATACTGAAACTGAGTAACTGCATGAACGAAGAAATATTTAAGTTAAGTTTTGAATAGAGATAAAGATACAACATTTAAAAATACACTACGTCTTGTATTTTCAAAACCCCCATAGTTTCTAGCCATAGCACACTGTAACTTTTGAAGAATGCATGAAATGATAAACAATCTCACTTAATTTATGCACAGAGTATAGTTTTTTGTGGTAGGATCCAGCTGCCAGACAGCAATGCAAACATTTGAGCCCACCATTTTGGACAGCAGATAAGTTAAAACCAGTTTTGGTTACATGCAGATTATGGGCTTTCTAGTTGAACTTCTTCCTTTTCTGGAACACAGAAAGGCTCATAACACAATTTTTCTTCTTAATATTTCTTTCACAGAGCTTGGCTTATTATAGCTACACCAGCATAACCAATACAGTCAGAACCCAGTCTGAGATATGCTCCTTTGCTCTCAGGCACAGGGTGGGATTCTTGGGCGTGTCCTGTGCAGGGCCAGGAGTTGGACTCAACGATCCTTGTGGGTCCCTTCAAACTTAGGACATCCTATGAGTCTATGATTCCATGACTCCATTTTAAAAATAAAAATAAACCAACATTTTTTTCTAGCTGAATTATAAATATATATATGTTAAAATATACGTAGATATGTATAAATATATATATGCCTGATATATACATTATATTACCATTTTATTTTGCTTGCTAATAACACATGCTAACAAGAAAATATATCCATATGCCACATCTGACATGAACAAGTCCAGCATGAGAGCTGAATGACCTTTTTTCTGTTCGCTGCCACTTCAATATCAGATTGAAGAGTTTCTGATATGGTTCTATCTCAGCTTTTAAGTTGTTGAGGAGTGGGAAGTTACTCAGTTTCCATCCAAGCAGAGTTTCTTCCTTATTAAGAGCAGCTACTGTTTCATCAGTGTCCTGGATTGTTTTCTGTAATGTCCTCAGGTCAGTCACATACTGAAATCAAATAATAATATGTCTTCAGAGATAACTAAATTATGCTCTCAACAGGTATCAAAACAAGATAACAAAATATAAGCTTTCATATTAAAATTTTAGGAAAAAATGAGTTAAAAATTTTTCTGCTTATTGTTGAGTAGATAAATTGTGAAGAACCCAAATGCATACTAGGAAAAAATTGGTTTTCTTATTTCTGAATTTTACAGTATTTTCAAAATGTTTGTGCTTTAAAACTCACTGTTCCAAGAGGCAGGCACACACTTTTGCATGTACCTGGCATATCATAGGGGCAACTGGGATTTATTAGCTTAGGATTTCTGTTTCGTGGTGTGAAGAGCTTTGTTTTTTAAAAACCAGAATTTCTTACTAAGCACAAATGTGATATCCTCTAATCAAAGCACAAGAAATGCTCTGGAAGTGAAAAAATACTGCTAGAAATTCACAAAGTTTTGGAGCCAGTAGTCTGCTTTCATTAGCATAACAATGAAGTTTTGAGGTTCATAGGAAAAAATATCACTTGCTATCAAACAATCTTTCTGAACTGCTATTATTATTACCTATCAGCCAATTTAAGCACAACTTTATAACAAACTTTCCTCTAAATAAAATGTTATTGCCAATGAAAAACAAAAATGGGGTGGGGAAAAGTGTAATTATGAGCTTGTTCACTCTGGCAAGAGGATAATAAATGTTTTAGTTCACATTTGTTAAACTGATTATTTTTAATTATAATTTTTTTCCATGATCCCTGTGTATTAACCACACAAGACATTTCTACCCATTTTATACTATTATCCAAACCTGTTGCATGCAATCCAGTTCTGAGTATTCTTCTAATTCTGCCACAGATTGTGAAAGCTTGTCTAATTCCACATGCAGGTTATCACACTTCTGCAGAAGTTCTTGCTCTCCTTTACTTTTAGACTGTTCCATCAGCTACAAAACAATTGATTATTTTCATTACAAAAAAGCAAAGCAAAGGTGGTTTTAAGTCCTTCCAATGATTAATACATACTGTCATCTAAACGTTTAGCATATATAGACAGAAAACAAACAATACAGATAAATCATTACCCTTACAACAATTGAAAGTTCTTTCCCATGTCCCACTTAAGTGTGTGCAGCCTCTGCATGTTAGCATGGAACCCTTATCTCAATAATCATAGCAGCTAAGATTGCCTTAAAGGCCTCCTTCAGCAATAAGAAAAGAGACAGGAAACTGTTAAAGAAAAAAAGATATAGTCTCATCTTTGGGATCCAGTATTTTACTGCCAAAAAGGACACCTGCAGTGCCAATGCTATCCCACAGGTACCCATGGCTGTAAAAGGCAGAAATTCTACAACATGAGGCCACTGTAAAGCACTGGGTCTGCACACACAAGGCTTAAGGTACCAAACAACAAATCAACCAAAGGACAGGAGATCTCCTAAAACAAGGACACCTACTGCCATGTAAAAATCGTGAAGGAGAAAAATAGAACTTCTCCAAAGGGGGAACCAATCTTTTCCTTTCGCCTTAGAATAAGAAGAGATTAATATCTGTGAGTATAAAAAGCAAATATTCAGACTCAGGAAAACTTGTGAGGATGTGAGACTGTTCTTGTCCTCAAGCTCTAGCACACTGCAAGTTGCTCCACAGTCAGCTACAGGGTCCCACTGCTGAGGGACTCTCACCGAATCAGATTCACTCTGCACTACCATTTTCATTAAAAAGTTAGAACAAGCATCATGGTCCCTCCACATAGAAGTAAAAAACTAATTTTTCTGATTTATTTTTGGGGGATTAAAAGAATGATAACATGCAAACAAAGTGTTTTACAGACATGGAAAGTCTGGATGTATTTACAGACATCCCAAGCTGGGTATCTTTTCAATCAGAGGCATATTTACTACCCTTGGACATACTCCTTAGTATCTAAATAAGACCTAATAAAAGAGAAATTCTTAATTATAATATTTAAATTATACTGATTTTTTAAAAGTGTGAATTCTTAGTTGTTTAAAAATTTTAGAAAAAATTATTAAATCTATGCTAAATTACTATAAGGAGTCAAGAAAACACTAAAAGGATTGACTTACTGTGTCATAGCCAGAGACATAGAATGCTAAGCAAGATGAATGCAGACAAGTGGAAGAACAGTAATCTAGAGTCACACAGAGAAAATGAGATGCTGTGTTGCCCATTTTTCACTGTAAAATAGCTAGTTTTCTCTGTTAGACAGTCTCAAGAACGATTTCTGTAAACATAGCTATGTTGTTGTAAAAATTATCTTTTTGCATTCCTTTCCCATGGACACAGATCCCTTTGACGGACACTTCTTGTAACCAATATAGTTAGAGACGGAAGTGTTAATTTTCTCCAATGATCTGTGATTTCTAAAAGTGTATATAAGAATTAAACGAAAGGGGTTTCCCCCCTTTTCCGCCCTTGCTCTGAACATTCGGACTCCAGCTCTCATTAATTCTGCATCTCGACTGATTACCGGGATAAGCCGTAATAACAGGCATCCCGGTAATAACGCTGCATATTTTCTATTAATGATTGATAGAAAACATTGTTCCCACTGTTCTTTAATGACAGAATAAAATATCATTTTAACTGACTTCCTGTTCAGACATTCAGTCTTATTAAGAGCCTGACTGCTACATTTTCAGTACTAGACAAGTGCAGTGGAGTGAATTTTCATTTACCTATGTATTACCTAGTACTGATCACAAGTAAATTAGGATGATAAGACTTGTTGAAGCTTTTAAGTTATAGTGACAGTTTCAAAATTTATCCACAAAAAGCCCACTGTTGCTACAAAAATTTGGAAATATGTTATTTATGCATGTCTAAATTAGTATGGGTCATGTTATATGTGTATATACATTTAGCCTGTTGAGGAAATAAATAGCTCAAGTAAAGTAAGAAGTCTAACAAGCCAAAATATACCATGAACTAACAAAATGCTCTTACACTATCATGGTCTTTAAAAATGAGGTTAATCTTCTTTGGCCATAATATAGCTGTTGAATTTAGTTCAATGTCCTCAGGAGCAAATAGAAAAGCATCTACAAAGTAACTCATTTGCCGACAGCACTCCTACAAAAAGAGATTTCATAAATCTTTAGGTATCATAGATCTGTTTAAAATACAGGGTAGGACAATATTATCTACAAAGTCAAAATAGAAATCTACATTTCATTAACTGTTCAGAATTCAGAGCTACTTCAGCCAATTGAATATTAACATTCAAAGTATATGTATAAAATTATTCAAATCCCTGCCCTGAGCTTGTTTCTCTAAATATGACTCCTCTGGTCTGTAAATCTATATGCAGATATCCTAATGTTATTAAAGACATACAAAATAAAGTTTCTGCAGATATAAATAAAACATGTTATATTTATAGAGCCATTACCATAACAGAAAACCTGATACATATTCACACACACACACAAACTACTGCTAATGTAACATCACCTGTATTCTGCTCAAAGAAGAAACTGTTTCCTGTGTGTTAATGACTGTTTTTACCCATAACATGTTTTTTATACTTGTCTGTCACATTTTCCCAAATAGATTTTTAAGCAGTCCTGAAGTAAGTCTCCAGGTACAAACAATAAACTGACTGTGTTACCATATGCTATGATTTATTAAAAGCTGCATTTCCTCACTGACACAAAGAGCACATAGGAGTGGGAACAAGAAGCAAAGGCATATGGCAAAGAATAAGCTGGACTTCCCACTTCTGCCTGAAGTAACACTGAGTTTATTCACACATGCAGACAAAAGCCTGCACCCTGGAATGAATTCTCTATTTGTACAGGCCATGTCTGATAAAAGATTAAGAATTAAAGAATAGTCACTTACCTTGCTCCTTAGTGCCAGCTCCCGAATGTCTTTGCTTTTGACCTTCTTTATGTAATCCATTATTTCTACCATTTCTTCTGTTGTCTCAGGAACTTTTAATGCACATTCCTTAATGGCTTCAAATTCCCTGCATATCCTATAGATTTATTTTACACAAAATACCAATATTTTAAGATTTTAGGTTGACTGGCTTCAAGCTCAGCTTTAATGGAATTAAAAATTCAAATTACTTCTTTAAGTATTATCCCAGCACAAACTCCATTATTTATGAAACTAAAAAGGGAATATCACCAAGTCAGTCCAGACAAATACTGGTTTCTGAACTTGCAATGATTGCTTTGTTTGGATTTTGGAGTATTCTCCTACAACAAATGTTTTGGTTACCTGTTGTTAGTGTACACACAAACACTTTCCTAGCAAATATTTTCTCATTTTGGTAATGTGGAATCACTATACAACTTGGCCATAGTTGCTAATTTTAACCAAAAAATGTAGTAAGAGTTTACTCATTACTTAATCCATACTTGCAAATTAATTTTCTGTTTAACTACATTGGTATCCTATGATAAATTCACCCATGTAGAGGATGAAGGAAAGGCGGTGGATATAATTTTTCTCAATTTTATTATGGCTTTTGATACTGTCCTTCACAGAATCCTTCACAGCTGTCCAGCTGTGGGATGAGTGGGTTCATGTATGCTGGGTGAAGAACTGGCTGAAGGGCAGAGCTCAAAGGATTGTAGCAAATGGCTGGAGTCTGTTACCAGCAGTGTTCCTCAGGATTCGCTTCTGGGGCCAGTTCTGTCCAATATATTTATCAGTGATTTGGATGCAGGAGCTGAAAGCACCATTAGCAAGTTTGCTGATCATACCACTATGAGGAGCTCTGACTCTCTCAAAGGGTGACACCTTGCAGGATGAAACCCTTGGCTGTGATTAAGGGCATGAAATGTAAGAGTTGAAATGCCTGGGATGCACCTGGGATGGAGGAACGCTGGGCACAAGCACAAAGGGGCACAAAGGGCTTGAGAGCAGCCCTGCCGAGGTATTGGGCAGGTAACAAGAGAGCCTAACAGGTCTTTCCTCTGACAGTACAGGAATACTGTAACTCACACTTAAAAATCCAGAACAGTAATGAAGTTCTCTGGTCTTTTAGCTCCTCCATTATCCAAGTCTATTACTATATTCTTCTACCTTTTTTTGAGATTAAAACATCAGAAAAAATACAACTGGTGGGCCCTGCATGAGATTGTTAGCTAACCAAGACTTCAGTAAACAGAAGTATGGTATATTTGCATTTCTTCTACATGTTTCTACTATGCATTTAACATATACAGCATTCACAAGCAGAAAAATTCTACTCACCTTTCATTTTCCTCTCTGTAATTGGAAAATATTTTGTCCATTAGCATTTTTGCAAAGTCATTTGCACAATTAGCCAAACCTTGCTTTAAATCCTCACAATTCAAACAGATCATAGGGAAATAAAACACCTCTGGCAAACTCATGATTTCCTTCTTGAGAGTGAAGAATTCATCTATGAACTTCAGAAAAACATTAGACTTTACACTTCAGAGCTATTGCTTAAACACTTGGCTACATGAGTAAGTAGTAGACATTGAAGAAAATAAGCAATATTTTCTTCTATTTACCACAGATTTTTAGGGGAAATATCAGTTATGTTGTAGGTAGTCCATAGAATTTTTAGCTAAAGGCTAAGTGCCTGTTATCTTCTATTCCCTTTTTATTATTGCTGTATGTATAGTAAAAACTATTTATATCATGTAGAATTCAAACTTACAGCAGTATATTCATCAAAACTGGGTTGCTCTGCTTCAAATCTGTTTATCCGTTCCTCCGCAGTTCCATCTATAAGCCAGCCATACCTTTCAACTGCAGTGCAATGACAATATATTTATATGATTAAAACACATGTGCCATACTGTTGCCCTGACTTTTGCAGTTCTGGATGTTATCATTCTTTTGTAACTAGTTTCTCAGACATTCTCTGTAAACATAGCCATGTTATTGTAATGGTATCTTTTTATTTACATTCCTTTCTCCTGGGCACAGAAGTTTGATGGACATTTCCTTTGACCAGTGTGCTTGAGGGGAGGCCCCTTGTCTCCTCCAATACACAGTGAATTATAAGGCACATATAGAATAAAGATGGGTGGGGGAAGCCCAGAACTTGTTCCTTGAGAGAACTTGTTCCTTCACTCTCCAGAGGTTTCTGTCTCCTTCTTCCGTGTTGTTACTGTGACACCATACAGCAAGTCACTCATTGCAATGAAGTGACACAGTTATTTACACACTTTCTATCACTTACCATAGCTTTCAAAATGTTCCTTGGGGCCTTCTAAGTTGTCTCTGATAGATTTTTTCAGGGTGGATTTGGCCCACACTGCGACGTGCTCAGGAAGCTCAGCATCCAGAATGGCAGTGCCTCCCGCTAGCCAAGAACGGATCGTTTGGACGTTCTAAGAGAAGAGAAGTGTTGATTACTCAGATTTTAAAAAGCAGTGCAAGGATACAAACACTTTACAAGTAAGTTGCAATCTGCAGAAGACACACCAGAAAAGTATGAGAGCCTAATCATGATCAAATTCAGATGCTTCAAACACATGTAGAATGACTTTTCCTGATGCAAAAAGTTGAACAGGAAACATGCAAAAAGGAAAAAATATAAATTATCCAACCTTGCATAAAATGAAATCATGTCATATGTGCAAATACAGAAAACCAGCCCCAAAACTCTTCTCTGAAAGTACCATCATGTATGACAAGTGACCAATACTCAGTTCTCAGAGACACATCTAAGGGCCCCAGAAAGACACTCTTCCCTAGGGCCACAAACAGGTTCCCAAGACATCAATCTTTTGATATTGTATATATTAGTTCTTGGAGATTTGAGTATTTTCTTTTTCTTAGAAAGAAAAGGAATATCAACTCTAATTTTCCTTGTCTTTCTCTAGAGATCTTAACTGATAATGCAAATTTATTGTAAATAATCACACATGTAATTAAGTTTGTTATTGTAATAATTGCAGATCCAAAGAGCAGACTAAAGCAATCAATAGCAGGTGCACTGACTTTTTATGAACAGGGAATTTAAAATTTACTTTCAGAACCTGGAGTGCCACTGGGCATCAAGATTCATGATGTATAGGAAAATAAATACCACAAGTTGCATTCTGCTCCCATTGCCATGGTAGTCAAACTCCTGAATCACAAGTATTTTCACACACTGAGCAATTTAACAATTATGTATTTAAATAAAGAGAAAAGCACACCTGGAGAGTCTGTCCTATACAATCTACTACAAACAGAACTGCTTCTTCTAAGTCTTGCAAGGTTGGATAAAACTCCATTCTATTTTCATCAAGAGTCAAGTCCATCTTAAACAAAGGCAGACAACTTCTGTCTTCAGGATCAAAAAGTTTCACAAAAGTTTCAGTCGTTCTTCCCAGTAATTCTTTCAGCTGGGTAATAATACAGATCACCTATTAGTTGACATAACAAAGGCCCATCCCACTTTCCAGTCATCCAGTAAGCCAGGATTTCCATTCATTTTAGTATTTCTGGCCTGATTCATGGACAACTGAAGCAGTGTGAATTTTTCTAATAACTCCAGTAGGCATTAGTCCCAACCCTTAAAGGATGTGAACTAATGAACAAGTAAACATTTCAGCAGAGTCCATGCATTTATTTTTGCTACAAAAGTAAGTCTATTATTAATACATGTATGTAGAAATGAAATATCTTTAAAGCATTTTCCTCTGACTATTTTTTTAAATGACAATGATTTGATTAGATTATTGCTCCATTATTTTTCTACAAAGTAAACAGTGGTTTAATCCCATTAAGTTCATAGTGGGGAGGAAAGATATTTACCTGATTAGACATAAGCACAGCCACACAGTTATAAAAAGACTCAACCTGATCCAACTTTACACCCTCCAAGGCCTCTGTCTGAGTAAAGAGACTGATAATTCTTTGGTACCACGTACTCATTATCTCATCTTCTGCTTTAGAACAACTTAGAGAGGCATCAGTTTTAAAAGATTTACAGTCCACTGGTCCTTCCAATCTAGAAAAGAAAGTAAGAAAGTTACAGGCAAATTTTTAAACAAAATTGAAAAAAAAAATGAAACATGGAGTAAAGTGACAGTAAAAAATACTGTATTACAAACCCAGTCTTGCTTTAGCAAAAAGCACAGTGGGAACCTAAGCATTGCTTCAGTAGACTGAAAGAAAGGAAAAAATCTACCTCATATTCCAGGAAATACAGAACAGTTACCAGAACAAATAATGAGGAAAAGTATATTGAAAATTATCTATTCAAAAACTATGAAAATTTAAAGTTTCAAGATAAAACAGAAAATTCAACTGGCGAAAATCAGCAAGAAATCTGATCTTCAAGGTTGGCATAGAATTCCCTAAGATGATAATACTACTAGAAGTAGATTTTTCAAATGCTAGTTTAAACAAACTTCTATGGGGATTAAGCATTAAGAATAAGTGAATAATGAGGAGAACTTTACAGAATTAAAGGCAAAATATAAATCAAAAGGTCTGATACAGCCAGCATCTTAAGCAGCAATGAAATATGTAACAGAGAGAAGAAAAGTCACGTGTCATAACAGAGAGTAACTTATTCAAAGTACATTAAAATGATGCATCAAAGAAAATTGTTACATTAACTCCCCTATGAAAAATAATAGGATTGAACAAATTCATCTTTGCCAGCTTCAAAAAGCTATAGGGGTCAATAATTCAGCAGAACAGACTTTACCTGGAACCGGAGAAATCCACTACAAGAAAGTTAGAGAACGCTGTATAACCAAAATCCAGTAGAGTTTTCATTGTGGGGTGAAGAATGTGTAAGGTGGAAGCAATTTGATTTTTTGCTTTGATAAAACTCTTATGCCATGAACTAGAAAAATCCAGGCCTCTAAAAAAAACAAATAAAAATTAAGAGCTCATGCAATACTTGAATAAAGTGCTCCTACATACAAAAGGTAGTATCCAAAAGCTTATTCCCTATCATGAATAGTTAATTAAATGCCACACACATCCTCACTATCATGCAGTGGAAGTCATAAAGATACTCTGTCTGATCAAACATGCTGTATCCTCCTCAGTATTTTCAGATCACCTGCTCTTCCAGAAGCTCTTTCAGTGTAAACTCCCAACTTCACCACAGCTATCAGGAAGCATTTATCACCAGTGTTTTGATAGCACACACGCTGATGCATCAGCAAATTGTGCAGTTCAGGTATTTATAGTCTGTCTACCTGAACTCCTTTTCCATTTTGGGAGAGCATCCTGGATTTGCCTTCAGTCTCACTGTTTCATCTTGTAAAACCAAAACTCACATGAAACCCTGGCATTATAAGCAGTTTTAGGATGTCAGTGGACTGTACAATGCTGCTGTGTGACAGAAAACTGTCCCATACACACACAGTGCATTCCAGAGGCAGCTGCTCTGTGACTTTAGTATCTGGGCACTCAGAGCCAGAAGTTTCATTTGCAGTCATTAGTGCTGCTCTACACAACTGTAACTACAGTAATAAAACACTCAGTGATAAAACTTTAGAGCATTCCTATAGGAGATGTTCAAATGCAAGACCCTTTACAGAGAGAAAAAAATATCCCATTAAGGGACTCTAGAATTAATATTGTGCCATAACTGTTCACACAGCTCAACA
This sequence comes from Climacteris rufus, assembly GCA_013398175.1. NCBI lineage: Eukaryota > Metazoa > Chordata > Aves > Passeriformes > Climacteridae > Climacteris > Climacteris rufus. The sequence goes on from VZRZ01007072.1 coordinate 1,785,804, forward strand.
AGAATTTCACTCATGTAACTCAGTGTGTTTTGCCAGTGGGTTATTTGCCAACTTAATCCACTCACAGAGGTAACAAAGGCAAAGGTGCCTCCTCTTCCTTATCAAGTTCTTTTATGTCTGGTCTAATAAGAACTCTTCTTACTAAGAAAAAAAAACAAACACAAACATCAGAAGAAAATTAAGCCATACTCCATAATCACTGTACTTCCTTGGTCTTCCTTCAAGTTGAACCAAACACATAGTAGGATGAAAAAGTAACTGTGTCACCCCAGTCTACAAAGCACATTCTCCCAAAAGTAAATCAAAATCAACAGCTTCTGCTATATATATATACAGATTCAGGTGCCTTAACACTATTTCTGGCCCCTATTCATGAAGATTTTCAGGTAGGTTTGTGTTTAAATCATTAATTAGTTAGGCAATTTCTTTGCTGAGGGTATGGTTGGTCACAGGAACAGGCTCCCCAGGGAAGTGGTCATGGCACCAAGTCTGCCAGAGTTCCAGGGGCATCTGGACAGTGCTCTTAGTTGTATGGTTTGGTTTTCGATAGCCCTGCAAGGAGCAAGGAGGGGGACTCTCATCCTTATGGGCCCCTTCCAACTCCAGACATTCTATGATTGCATTCTATGATTGATTTATGGCAATTTTCTTTAACATAATTACAATGAGATACTATAATTATCCCACTGATGACATTACAAAGAAATCAGTCCCATTGTAAATTGTGTATTTTTTAATCTGTATCTTTAAAAAGATCAGCCATCCATTAAAATATTAACATAATTTGGCTCAATTTTAGATTCCAGATACTACAAATGTAAATAAAAAATAAGTTAATACATAATTTCAAGGGAAAACACTTTCAAAATACTAGCTAATGACTCTTTTTAAGAGATTTTAAAACTGAAGTGAGTTGTATGAGTGATATCTGAAAATAATAATTATCTTAGCAAGATTTTTACTGCAAGGTTCCTCACGCATCAAAAGCGCCGTCAGAAAATTTATGAATGTCTTTGTGGATGAAAAGCTTAAAAAAGGCTGCTGTTCCTGAAGAGGGAGAAAGGAGAAATTTTTTAGGTACTAGTCATTCTTTCTTTAGCAGTAAACAGTGATACATTCTTGCATCAAATTAACTAAATAGGTTAAAGACTTAATGAAGACTTAATGAAGACTTAATATCATCGGCAATCAACCTTTTTGACACAAAGTCTGCAGCTGCCTTTGTCTTTGCTTGAACTGTACCTTCAGCTGATTAACTTTTTACTGGACCAAATAAAATAAGCAAGCTTTTCCTTAACCATTATGGCCAACACACATTTGAGAAGGCAGAGAAAGATAAATCAGTAGTTAATTACAAAGATCATGCCTGGCTGAAAGAACAAGCTAGAAAAATTATTTTCAGCAGGAGAATACAGAGTTTATAATACATACACTAACATTAATAAAAGTGCTGAGTAATTTGTAGTACTTACACACACATCTTTTCATGCTCTTTTCATAATCCCTCACTATCTCCCTTAGAAGCTCTTCAGTGAGCAGCTCCCTGTCTCTGCCTTCCATGAGCGACTGTGGCACCATGGCGAGCGCGGCCTTGAGCCACTGCTGCTCAACGGGCACCACTGGATTACTCTGCACACATTTCTTCATGAAGAGGTAGTCTGCCTGAAAGCACAGCATTGCCAGAGGTCTAATAACTGGCTATGTATATATCTTTGTGTTAGGCTTGGCAAAAAATCTCTTTTTATTCACAATTTCTTATCCTTAAGGGCAGGCACCAATCTTTCTGGTATTCACTGACTAACACACTAAAAGCTACGCTGTGGTTGGTAGCAAGGCCTCTCTGTCTCAATGTTTAAATACAAAACATTGTACTTGTTAGTGGGGCATTTTCCTTTGTTCTCTGCTGAAGTTTATGGCTGACAATAAAACAGTTCAAGGTTAAGGTTATTGTTCTTTGGACAAATATTTATCTGGCAAAAACATCCCCCATAAGGGGAGTAGGTCTCGGCCAAAAAAATAGATACTTCTGCTTTTGGTTGACAGTTTTGCTATAAAACAAAAAGGGATCTGAATATCTATAGTCTACACAATGAGTTTACCTAACAACAGCTAGGAAAAATTAGTTTTACTACTGGCTACTTAACACAAATATTTCAACAGTAATTTGAGTTTCAAGTGGCTCTCAGAGATTAAGTCTTACTTTAAAAGCAATACACACATTTCAGGATTAGTGCATGTTTTTCAAATTGAGGGAACGATGTCAAAAACTACATTTAGTACAACATAAGGTACAATCTAGGACCTCAACTGAAAAAAATCCTGAAGCCTGGTAGATTTTTTCCCTAAATAATGATCTTTAACTAAGGTTAAATTAATTACTGATAGATGTACTTTCTAGAACAGAAAAATACTTTCCTTCTACAGGACCACAAGACAGGATTCCTGCTTTACTGTTATTCCATGTTTCTCCATCAAGACTACTTTTTCCCGTGTAATAATATCAATTTCACATAACATATTTAACTGCTTTGAATAGGGACCACTCACTCTTCTACTCTAAAGTAAATGAAAGAATTTAACTCACTCTTTGTTGCTTTTCCACATCGTCCATCTGTATAAAAAGAAACAGAAAATTGTTATGTATGAAGAACATACAAACAAAAATACCAGAAATATAAAATTTAACAGATATTTTTCCTAAACAAAGACTTTATTCTGTAAATACATAGGTATACCTGTCAATTGGACCGCCCGAGTATATAAATACATTTATGACTTCGTGAGGATTGAGACAAATATCTTCAAGTAAATTCTAAGAAGTAAAATAAATGCCCCAATAACAAGGAAATAAATAGACGAGATTTAAAACAATAAAGAAATACTTTCTCACAGTGGAAGGCAGTTCTGTGATATGAGGTGCAGGATCTCTGTCAACTGCTTCATCCATGGTTATGTGATAGATTTTAAGAGCTCGGTCAATCCTAAAGTAAAACAGAATCAGAAGTGCAGAAAAACTACAAATAATCTATTAAAAATTATGCTAATACTTTAATCGATGGAAGCCATTTTTTCATGATTACCAACTCCTTGATCACTGAACCTCACTATAATTATATTACATAAACACCATTATTATTTGTCAGATGTGAAACATACAATGTCTCTTTCACCTGAATTTCAACACGTCTTGAATTGCATGAAACTCACAGCAGCTGGTTAAGCATCTCTCGCTGCTCCTTGCTCCTTCGGTGTGCCAACAGCTTTTTCTGTGATGGGGACGTTTCAGGCACGACTGGTGAAGGTAAAGCAGCAGGACGAAACAACGTTCTCAAAGTCCGTTTCTTGGAAGATGCTTCACCTGAGTGCTCCATCTAAAACCACAACAAAACCAAGATTCTAGACGACACTCCTGTGCAGAAAGGAGTTTAACATATGCATATATTAAGCTGAATGTATATAAGATATGAAATGAGGTCGCTTCAGGGACTTGCACAGTGTAGGTATGGCAGTTTAGCTTTTAAAAAAGAGAAGAACAGTGTTTATGATAAAATGGCAAAGTTCAAGGGAAAGCGTGTACATACAAAGCCCACCATAAAAAAAAAAAAAAGGAAAAAAACCCCAAAGACTGACGGCCGCGTTCCCCTGGAAACACAATGCACAAACTCACAGCTGCATTTCAACAGGTTCCCACAGGGCAGCAGAAAGCCGCAACTACCTCTTAAATCAGTGGTATGTCCTAAAAACGCCCTAAACCCGGCGGTGGTGGATAAACCAAAGGACACAAAACTCAGCTCCAGAGAACCGGGCCGATACCGCCTTTTCCCGGCGCCCGGTCACTGCTGTCCCGGCCCCACGGAGGGGCCCCCGCCGCCCTCAGCTCTCCCGGCGCCGCGGCCCCGGCTCGGGACAACAGCGCGGTTGCCCCGGAGCCGAGGGCGGGCGGCGGGGCCCGGGCCGTGCGGGGCTGCTCGGGGCTCTCCCTGGCCGAGGTGATCAGTGCCTCTCGTGAATTTAAAAAAAAAAAAAAAAAGAGACTTGGGGAAACCTGACCTTGACTGTCCCGGTCTGCCACAGGGCTGGCACAACCCGAGCCAGACAGAAAGTCCCTGTGCTCCAGCCTCTGTCTGCACCAACGACATGACAGCAAGAATGCTTGAGAAATTATAAATACACTACCCCAGGCAACAGGTGCCTGTTGCTAAGCTTCTGCCTTTTGTACAACTATCAATGGACATTTTAGGAAACTCCAGAGATTTTCTCCCCACCACCCCACACCTGACAGAGGCTTTAAAACCCTAATATTGTGTCTGTGTGGGCAGAACCTCTCGCGCAGAGGCTGCGAGAGCAGCAGGAGGCAATTTTAGATGCGTTTTCCAAAGTCCTCGGCACTTTCCTCGCGTGTCCCAACCCAGACACGAAATGC
>VZRZ01007072.1:1790982-1810942 GCA_013398175.1 Climacteris rufus
GGAGGGCGAGGCGGCGGTGCCGGCCGTGCGGCTGTTCTCCCGGGACGGCGCGGCGGTGGCGGAGGAGGTGCCGAACGCGGCCGCCTGGCAGGACGGCGCCGTGCTGCACATCGGGGACGCGCGGTACCGCGTGGAGCGCAACCCGCCCGCGCTCACCGAGCTCCGCCTGCCGCGCTCGCTCCTCGCCGGCTTCCCCGTGTGCCCCAAGGTGAGCGCCGAGTTCGCCGCGCCGCAGCACTGCCTGTTCCGCTGGTTCCGCGAGCAGCGCCCCGCGGGCGGCGGGGACGCGGCGGGGGAGGCCTGGGTGGAGACGGCGGCGGCCGAGCGCGTGTTCACGCCGTCGAACGCGCTGGTGGGGCTGCGGCTGAAGCTGCGCTGCACGCCCGGGGACGGGGAGCAGCGCTACGGGCCCTCCCTCGAGGTGGAGAGCAGCGGCCCCGTGGAGGCCGGGCCCGGAGCCTGCACCTTCGACGCGCGGCACCTGTACACCAGGAAGGTCTGCGGCCGGGACTCGGTCCGTGCCGTCTCCTACAACATCCTGGCCGACACCTACGCGCAGACGGAGTTCTCCCGCACGGTGCTGTACCCCTACTGCGCTCCCTACGCCCTGGAGATCGACTACCGCCAGAACCTGCTCAAGAAGGAGCTGGCGGGCTACAGCGCCGACCTCATCTGCTTGCAAGAGGTGGATAAGTCTGTCTTCGTGGACAGCTTGGCCCCGGCCCTCGATGCTTTTGGACTGGAAGGGCTGTTCAGGATTAAGGAGAAGCAGCACGAAGGCCTGGCCACTTTCTATCGCAGGGACAAGTTCAGCCTCCTGAGCCAGCACGACATCGCGTTCAGCGAAGCCCTGCTCTCGGAGCCGCTGCACAAGGAGCTGTGCGAGCAGCTGGCCAAGTACCCCTTGGTGCAGGAGAAGGTGCTGCAGAGGTCATCCGTGCTGCAGGTACCAGCTTTGACATGCCACCTTCATCTGTCCCCTTTTTCTTTCCCCATCCTCCTCTTCCCACTATCTCCAGTCAGGTGCAGCCGGGCCAGTTTTGTGGAGCCTCAAACGGCAGAAGGGATGTGAGGGATTAACAATCCAAAATGTGGAACAGTGGTGTGTTCTCTGCAAGCTGGGGCAATGGATAGAGCAGAAGAGCAACTTGGGAACAAATAGTAGGGAGACAAATAACGTTGGCCGTGTGTGAGCTTCCTGATGCCAGTGGGTCTGCCAGCAGCACTGCTGTGCCAAGTACAGGTGTGTAAGGTAGAGATCTGTGTCAGGAATTGCAGAAACACTGGTAACAGTTTCCTACTCGAGGACTGAGTAGTACTAACAGGATAACTTGATAACTCTAAACTTATGTTCAGTTTAGCAACTATGGAATGCTACAGTTTGCTTGCTAAAAACAGAGATTTAGCTCCAGTTACATTGCAGAGAGAATTGGTGAATAGAAAATAAAAGTAGTTAAGAATGGTTCAGCATTAACAACATCTTACGAAAAAATATGGCCAAAGGAGACACAGTCCAAAGAACGTTTGTCAAATACTATCATGTAGGGATAATATTTTGTCTGATACCCAGACCTTATATAGAAAAGTAATGAAAAGTACAGATCCTAAGCCGAGTTTGTTATAAGCATGAGATTCTTTGAACTGGATTGCCATAAAGGCATAAGCTGACTAGTGCATTTTAAAAAATATAACCTCTCCCTTTAAAACTTATTAAAGACTGCTTTTTCTCTTATAGGTTTCGGTTCTTCAGTCTACAGCTGATCCTTCCAGGAAGCTTTGTGTAGCAAATACCCACCTATACTGGCACCCCAAAGGTAATTTTGGCATGTTCCTGCATGTAGGATAAGTGAGTTTTTAAAGGTTTTTTGCCCTTCTTGGGAGAATAGATTTCCCACCATTCTTTTGCAGCTAACACCTTTTCTTCTGGAACTGAGGGTTTCCTGTCTTACTTCTTATCTAGATGAAATCAAGCCAGACTCCTAGGTCTGTTTATATATGTATTTTTCTTGTCTGCCTGGGAGTCAATAGAATCCAGCTGAAAGCAAGGCAAGTCACACTGCACACAATTCACCCAAAAAGCAGACAATAAAATAGACAGAGAGCTTTGTGTGTGGTCATGGCTTCCCTGTCCTCTTGAACCTGAAGGAGCTCTGTGGGGTACTGTGAGGAGGTACCAGATTGGGCTCAGAAGAGAAGAGATTCTTCTCAGAAGAGAAGAGATTCTTCTCTTGTCAGTTACTTTTCTTCTGATTATGTGTCTTTTTGGGAATGTTATTAGGCTGGTTGCCATGCAATGAAAGCTCCTGTAATATGGGTGTAAGAGTTTCAGTGTTCTCGCATTAAGTGAGTTTAAAACATCATCTGCATCTCAAAAACTTTCATAGTCACCAACTTTCAAGGCTTCTTAATTCATTAAAACTATTCTAAAATGCAAGATTACTGTTTTACAGCTTCATATGCTTAAATGAGCAACCCAGTGAGCACCTCTCGTGCTGTTGTGCAGTATTTGAACTAATACCCTTTTTCTATTCCTAGGTGGGAACATCCGTCTCATCCAGATTGCCGTGGCCATGTCTCACATCGGGCACGTAGCCTGTGACCTGTATCCCAGCATCCCAGTCGTATTCTGTGGAGATTTTAATAGCACACCCTCCTCAGGAACCTACAGTTTTATCAGCAGTGGTGGCATTGCTGAAGATCACGAGGACTGGGTCTCAAATGGGGAAGAAGAAAGGTGCAGTATGTCCCTAAGCCATCCTTTCCAGCTGCTAAGTGCTTGTGGAGAACCTGCTTACACAAACTATGTTGGTGGGTTTCATGGATGCCTGGACTACATTTTCATTGACAAAAATGCTCTAGAGGTTGAACAGGTCATTCCATTGCCAAGTCATGAAGAAATAACAACCCATCAGGCCTTGCCAAGTGTTTCACATCCTTCTGATCATATAGCACTAATATGTGACTTAAAGTGGAAATAGAGCTGCTCTGCCATGGTGCTTTTGGAGGTTTTCAAAGAAGGAATTTAATGTACTGCTTGGGAACTGAGGTTAGACCCTGACTTCTATGCTACTAAGAGGAAAGCCAAAACAATTATTGAACAGTTCATGTGTTTAATGGCTCTACTGAATATTATCATACTGTTCAGAATATTTGCATGACAATTTCCCCCTTTTTTATATGCTAATGGGAAAAAATATATTTAAGACAGGGTTTTGAAAATTGGGTGATCATATACATTTTTAGTGGTGTTTTTAAAGGATTAAGAATTATTTTGTTAAAAAATATGAATTTAATCTGATTTGTAAAACGGTGTACAAATTGAACCCTGCTTAATTCACAACCAAACACAGAACCCAAAACCAATGGATTCAGTTGACTCAACTTCACTGTAATTATTGCCATGACCATTTTTTAAAAATACATTCAGAAATGGTCTTGTTCACTTACCACTACTGTGGCCCAAGTTTTTATTAAGTGGCATGAACAATGTACTTGTACCTACCAGCTTCTGAAAAGATGTTCTTAATTTATCAGTGAATCATCTCTAGAGGGCCATCACTCTCTGTCAATAATCAACCATATTAAATTCAAGGTTATAACTGATTTGGAAGCAATTTGCCTGCCCCCATAACATGGGTAATGAGGGTAACATTAATACCTGGTGAAACTGGACTACGTGAAGAGGGAGCATCTACTTTGAACATCTGTTCCTTCTGTTTTGAGTCATCAGCCATAGAAGAAATACCAGAGTTTAGGACAACCAGCTTTGGATGGGAGGGAGCTTTTTATCAATATCATCTGTTTTCAGGTGGGGAGATGTATGGAGTAGTGTGGTGCATTAGCTGTCTGTGCCTAAATCTTTACAAAAGAAACACAAGTGACTTGCAGACCTTTATCACAATGGTTCTGTTTTGTTCCCCACTTGCCATACAAAGCCAGCCTGAATTTTTAAGCGGTTTTGTGTGCATTTTTTCTTTCTAGAAATAGCCTAGTTTTCCCTATTTTGTAGGATGTGGGGAAATGTATTTTATCCATACCTTCACTGAATGTTTTGGAGGGGGTTGAAAATAAGCTTCTTGCCCTGCATCATTAGTCCATAGGAAACAAAGAGCATTTGGAAACCATTCACTAGCTCTTCTTCTTTCACCTAATAAAACTCCCTTTATCCATTGTCTGTCACTGCTGTCAGTTGTTTGTGTTTTTTTTTTTTTCTAGTTACTGATGTCTTTCATGGCAAAACAAGTCTGCCTGGGCTGACAAAAGCTGTGTACTCTCTACTTGCACACCTGTTTACCTCCCCTGCATTCTGGTGCACTGTAGGTTGGAGCTGGAATTCACTCAGCTGTTTATACACTACTCAAACCAGGCAGTCACTTTCAAGCAGAAGGTTTCTGAGGGTTGTTGGTGCTGTCTCTTGCTCTGCTGTGAAGGGTGGTGCTTTGCAGAAGCTTATAAAAATCTGTTCTTCAATCTTTTCTATGTTATTTCCAATAAACTTACTACTGGTTTTTGCTACTGTAGTATTTGGGCATCCAACACAATGCTGATAAACAACTGCACTAGCAAAGCCATCAAGGCAGGTTTAGCTTCAGAGATCAAACAAGGCTAAAAAGATACAGGCCTGTAAATCTCCAAACATGTTTCAAACAGCATAATGTGAGAAGACAAATCATGTGAACTGTCCAGTGTGTCAGTACCAACTCTGCACACAGGTCCAGGGAAATGGACAAATTCCTCTACTCTGTGAATCCATAGAAGAATAGTGTTGCTGAAGAGCTCATGTAAATGTCCTCTGCTAGTAGCTTTTTTTCAGCAACACAAGCAGTTAACCTTCCCTCTTCCTCTTATCCCACACTCTATTTATTACCTGATGCTGTCTCCTTGTTCCTCTGGTGCCACACCAAATTAAAATAGAGACATGATCCTGCTGAAAATACAGGGTCTCTTGACTGTATGATTATTTTAGTGGGTCTTTATGTTGTGAGCTGATGCACCATAAAGACATTTGTGCCCAAAGAACAAGATACGGGCTTGGAGGTGGGGATAAGTGATGAAGGCTTGTAGCAAGACCTTCACCTGCTTCAGATCCACCCCAAAATATAACTAAACTTCAAGATACAGGAGTGAGAAGAAAATCTTGCAAACAGAATGGAGGTTGTAAACCCCCTCTCTGGGCAAATAATTGTTACGAATTTAGTAAGTGAGGGAAAGCTTACATCTGAAGATGTAACATTTGCAAGCATATGGTATCTTAAAAGGGCAGAAAAATTAATTGGGAGCTGTTCAAGAAAAAAAATTGGTATCAACACCAGGGAAAACCCTGAAAATTACTGCATTACAGCTGAGTCAGAGATAGAGACCTACAAATTGCCAGCTCTGAAAAAAATTGAGGGGAAAAATAACAAATTCCACTGAGTAATGCAGGCTTGTAGGCTGAATGTCTCAGTGACTTAGTGTAGTAAGATTGCAATTGGGAAGTTTGGAAGTGAGATGATATTACTCACATGGGCTAACTGAGCTCTCCTTATTTTCCTTATTTTTAAGTACCTGTCTGTTACAACTGGGTTACTTGTCTTTTCCAAACCCAGAACATTAAAAACCTGTAACTTGTCCCTGGAACCAGAAGATGGAGCTGCTCTGGGAACAGACTTGCCTGGTGCTCTCCTCCCTTCCGAGAACAGCAGGTCCCTCCCGCTCGCTGTGCCGGCACTTGGGCTGCTGCAGAGCCGGGCGAGGAGCGCGCAGGGAAGCTGCAATCCGCAGGAAGCAAGCGGTGAGCAGAGAGCACGGCACTGGAACAGGCCCTTGCACATGGCAGAGAATCCTTTACTATGATCAGGAGGAAATTCAGGCCCTGAGCTGACGCTGGAGAATCTCCAGTCTCAGTATCCTCCATTTAGTAAAACGCAGCAGCAGAGGCTGACTGCCAACAGCAGCAACATGTCAGGAACCTGTCAGACATTTCTGGAATGAGAATGCAGCACTAGGGTCTAGATGAGGAAAGGCACAATTCAAAAAAGGAGTTTTTTAGGGTGAAAGGCAACCCTTAGGTACACCCTTGGCCCAGAGCCTCCACACTCCCAAGCTATATTTACATCTCTGTAAGGTAACATATGGTGCTTCCTACTGCACATACAGCGATTTTCACTGCCATCTTAGCTCCCCCTACACGTCTGCACCTTGCCCAGCAATTAATTCTTCCTCTCTAAAACACATCCAGAACCCAGATTTGTAGAAGGCCCGCTCAACTTGTCTCCATCGTATTTCATAAACCAAAACACCTGTATTTTTTCCTCATCCAGCAATCAGAACACTCCAGGTCCTTCATAACAAAAAACCAGGTAGGACTTTCCTTGCATATTTGTAAATGTGTGTTGGATTTTTTTGGTTTTGTTACTCTACCTTCCCAGACCAGCTGTTACAGGAAAATCCCTGTGCCTTCTACTTGAATTCCACATCTCTGATTGATTAAACTCCTGCTCAGCTGTTGTCTCAGGAGAAGTTTCTTCTTTCACACTGGCTCCTGCTGGGGACAAACTCATCACTCATAAGAACATTACAGAACTCAGGGCACTGAAACACTGAGCTTCTGGGGGCACAGACTTGGCTCATTTTTAGGCTCTGGTTATTGTGAAATGTTTACCTGTGTATTTGATACTTACAAAATCAACCAGATTCTTCAGACTGGTCTGGCAACTTGGAACTCCTATTATTCTTTTCCTTGACCTTATCTGTTCCAGACAAAGGGATCTCTTAGCCACCTGTGGCAGTACCTGAATTCTTACACATCTCTTGTGTCATTGCTATTTTTGAAGGGTATAATTCAAGTATTCAGTAAAGTACCTTTACAGATCATGATAAAGCTAGCAGTGGTGCCAACTATTATTGAGAGAAGGAGGAAGAAAAGGGAGGAGAAAAATGGTACAAAAAAAATACCTGGTATGGTACTGTATCAGATCTTTCAACATATCAAATTAATTGTGTAGTTGCCTTGTTTCTCATATTCTTGGCATAAAAAGAAAATTGTTCCAAGTCTTTTGACTCCTACCCAGTAAGAGGAAAAGCCTTAAACATTTCAGTTTTGGCAGCTCAGCTTTATTCGAAGATCCAGCAGCAGCATATGGAATGTAATTTCTTAAGTCCCCGTTCTTGACAAGGGTGGGAAAGACACATTTGGACAAGGTGATGTGCAAAGTTTCATCATATTGCACTCAAACTGCCTTTGTCCAGACCTTTATAGGAAGATTTCTTAGACTGGTGAGGGACAACCACCTGGGCTCTGAATTTTAATTACTGCCAAAATCCAAACCAACGTTTTACACAAGCTGGGCCATTCCTATATGCAATGAAAAAAATAAAAAGCCAATCATGCATATATCAAATATACTAAAGATAAATTGTGTCACCACGGTCAAATAAAATAAAACAAAACCCACTCATTCTTCAGTGTTTTGTTCTCTATAGTTAAGGTGGCCATCTGACACACTGAAATAAAGCCTCCTGTATACAAGTATTACTTGACTAACTCCCCAGTGCAGAACTTACCCACTGTGTGAATATAGAAGTTGATGCTATACAAAGAGAAACTTCAGCTGCTGGAACTCAGGATTTCCTGTCATTACAGTGAATGAGGAAGACATTTTTAGCAGTAGCATGCCTGTTCAAGATTTTGAACTTCTGGGACAGCAGTTCAGTTCAGGTATTTGACTTCTGACAGGGAAATGACAAACCATGTTAGTACCTAAACTCTTAACAGACGTGACAAAATCAGGTCTTTATGGGAATTTCACCTTCCTCTAGAGAGCAGGACTGTACTGTGAGTTGTTACTGATACACAACACAGACTGTCCTACTGCATTTCAGTGCAAGCTGCAGCCTTAAGCCTCATGCAGATTCCATCACTCTCAAATGAGGTTCAAGATCTTCATTACTTTCTGACTTTGAGACACTTTTCATTTTATAGCAGAATTACACCTACTGATACAAAAAAGGATGGTGACTCTGAAATACCAACTTCTTATACACATGCTGTAACTCACAAGCATAGTGGCTCTACAGAGTTCACCCAAACCTTAATATTTACTCAAATAAATAAATGTCTACCAAGCAGACTGTTTCCTTCCTGGTAATATGCCTAATGTGGATTTAAGTAGCTACTGTTTCATTTAAAGTCTAGCTCTAACTTTGTAACAAGTAGTTTCATTTTAACCTACTGGGACTACAAATACCAACCTGTTTTAGAGACAAACTCTCTTCTGAACAAGATGCACCTTTAAGGTTTAATTCAAGGAGCTGCATGGCTAGAAATAGGCAAGTCAACAGCTACTGATCCAATGCATGGTGTATCAGCCTTGGTTAATAAATAATCAGTAATTCATTAAAGGTGCAGGCAAAACCCTTCTCACCTTACACTGTCTCCTGGGTTTCTGTAACACAGAAAGACATTTAAGGACTATATTAAAAAACTCTGGAATTTTACCTGGTTAGTTGTGTTCACAGTAACAGCACCTCCTAGAACTTAAACCTAATTTACAGCAGAAGCTGCCCTGGAAGGTGTTCTGAACCTAAACCAGCTCAAGTATACCAGACCTTGTCACTGGGATTTCTTGTAGCAAGGGTAACCAGACCCGGGTGGAAAATGAGAGGCACTTAGCCTGAAACTGCAACAGGACCATGCTTTGGGTCCTTAAAGATATCTAATCAATAGCCCAGCAATTTTACTTGGAGGATTGAGCAATATTTGCCTCCCTACAGCAAAGAGGCAACAGAAAAAGAGATTTTAAAATACTCATTTGTAGCAGCCTCAAAACACATGTTCATTTATGTCTTTTGAACCACAGAGGTCTAAGGGGACAGAAACACGACAACAGATAGCAGCAGTTGCATAGAGATGATTTCTGGGGGCAATTATCAGCATTATTATAATACTTGCTACATCCCTGTAAAAGCACTCAAGCTGGCTTCCCAGCTGGCCACCAAGAGAATGTGTGACTGTCCTGCTAGAACCCATGTTGGTTTAGACATGTAGATACAACTATGAAACAGACATGCATGCTTTTCAGGCAGTTCGTATTTGTTTTATTACAATTTTTTAACTGTTAGTATTTTCATATCTGGACATCTTGAAAGGAATTTTAGATTTACAACTTCAAAAGACATTACAGAATTATTTAAGCCCCGATGACAGCTACTCTACTGCACTGTATACAACTTGGTTGCCTCCCTTCCATGTCCCACTCTACACAGCTCCAGACAACTGAAAATCTGAGACTGATGTTCATAGTCAAGCTGCAGGAAAGCTCAGGATATGGAAAAAGACTAAGTGATAATTTGCATTCAACTATTTCAGGAATCAAGAAGAGCATACACAGAACTATACATTTTATCATTTTATTAGGAATAATTCCAAGTGGGTTATGAAGAAACTAATCCATTGAGTTTGATGAATTTTCCAAAATTTTTCCTTATGAAGATATGTTCACCAACAAACAGTAAAACTTCAGCAGAACTATTATACACTGGGCAAAAATAGTCAGGCTGATACCAAAAAGCAACATGCAACATAAAAAAAAGATACAATATAAAGGAAGACAATCTGCTGAATATTAAAAACAACCTCAACATGAGCTCTTCGCAACCAGCACAGAACTATTCTACCCATCAAATCCAATTCACACAAAGGCAAGTTGGGCTGACAGAACCCAAGGATTAATAAAATGTTCCTCAGTGCAGTAGATTTGTATAGTGTTTTAGAGCATTTCCTTGGCTTGGAACAAGCAGTATTAGGAAATCTTTTTGGCAAGGGAGAGAAATAAATACATACGGAATGCTACATTTTTAAATCAGCAGACTGTCTGAGGAATGAAACAGGGCATCAGTAAACTAAGAGTAGCAGGGAGAAAAAAAATTAAAACATTAATTTATTGGGGCTCAAAGAGTATTCAAAACAGATCTTAAAGATGTCACAATAACTATATTCAGGCATTTAGGCTAACAAGGGGAATAAAATCAGAAGATACACTTTTTCCAAGTTAAGGAGATTTTTACCCAAGCATATTGCTACCTTTGCAACATGTAGCTCGGTAAGCAATAATTGGCAACAAAATAAGTTGAAACGCTGTAATATCCTGCCCAAATATCAGTTCCAGATACTGTAATAACCAAGATGCAAACTAATTTTGTTGTAACAAGCCTAGACCACTTATATCAAACATGTCCCTGGTGAAAGAGTCATCCAGTTGGAATTAGCGTTTTGAGAGTTCATTTGACAGCCAGTCAAGTCCCTCATACAGACCAGTTCCTTGCGTAGCACAGGTAGCCTGGACATACCACTGTTAATGCAGAACACAAAAATTACACTTAAATACTGACAAAATGCATGACAGGACGTGACACTCAGATATACACTCTGTAGTACTGTTATAATTGTGTTAGTGCTTTAATAGTGTTCTTTAAAAGCTGTTGTGCCATAAGTAGAGTTAAGATTGAACAAACAGCATTTTTAAAAGTTTTGAGAAGTACATGGAGAGTAGATGGGTTCAGACATCATCCAGAAACTCCAGTGTTGGCCTGATAAAGGCTACAACACAGCTTAAGGCATCAAGAAATAATACAGAACTTGTATTTGGTTATATGCTGAAAATTACTTGTCTCTGAAAGACTGCTCTTGAGGAAAAAGACATGGAATTATCTAAATGAACACACCTCTAAAACATCTTCTCTGGACAGGACCTTAGTGTGTCAACACACAGACACTGAGATTACAAAAGATGGGATGGTTTATGTGACCTGTGTCTCTACAGCTTCTGCAGATGGAATCTAACACTTCAGAAGCTACCTGATTTCCTCCTCGAGGTGGGAATGCACAATACATTTGCTCCCTCAGAAAAACAAATAATTGAGAAAGCAGGAAAGCCCCTCCCACACTTTGTCAAATGTTGAACAGCTGTACTTCAGTGACAGACTGGAGTATTTTTATGTATTCAGAAAAAGGTGAGAAATGAAACACCTGTAACAGCTGTATGCACTGGATTGTATCTCTAAATCACTTTTTTTGAACAAGGACCTAAACTATGCATTATAAAGTTTAATAGCAGGAATGTGCACCTTTCTCCAGAAAAAGGTGAAAACTTCCCTCTCCTTCAGAAGCAATTTGCATTTATGATATATAACAGAGGAAGACAAGAGTTGAGCAATCAGAAAGTTGAGCACTTACAGTTCTGTTACGCAGAGACTGAAGACCTAGTTTATCTGTCATTTCACTGATTGCCATGGCATTTGGCAGATCCTGTTTGTTTGCAAACAGAAGCAGCACTGCATCTCGCAGCTCATCCTCCTGAAGCTAACAGAAAAACAGGCATGTTATTAAATTACCTCAGTTAAGTCAGTCAGTTACTTCAACAAACACTAAAAAAAAAAATCTAAATACAGACTTAAGGGTTATAAACATTTTCATTCTTGCTCCTGAAGTCACTAATAAATATTGAGTGAAATTTAACTAGTACACAACAGAACGCCTGCAATTAGGGACACAATCTCAATTTAACAAGTTTAAATTTATGGGCACTTTGCTTATGAAATTTTCTAGCACCAATTTGTTGTTCCAAAATTCTTTTTCTGCTGCATTTCTACGAAGGTTTCATGAATGAAAGGTTCTGACACATTATTAGTTCTCTATGACTTGCTGCACTATGTGACCAGAATTACCAGGTGAATACAATATGCACTGCACAAACTCCTTACAATTTAAAAACCCTAAATCTCTTAAGGAAGCTGACAAACATCCAAAAATATGACAAAGTCAGTCTAACAATGATAGTTCAGAAGTTATTGATATTTACCATTTTCTGCAGCTCTTCTGCTGCTTCCTGGATTCTCTCTCTGTCATTGCTGTCTACCACAAAAATGAGGCCCTGTAGAAAGTCAAGCAGATTTGAAAAACCAATGTAAATATGCAGCACTATTTTAAAACTGCCAAAACACTCATACTGAATATTGTGATTGTCCCCTTTCTCAGGTAAGCAAATTTAACAGAAACTTCTGTTTAAACAATGCAAGCTGTGTGTCTGAACAACTAGCCAAGTCTCAACTTCAAAATAAAGCTAGGGAAAAAAACCACAGCACAATTTCATAAGCAAACTCTTCCCCCTCCCCTTTCACTCATTGTATCAAGAATCACAAGTGCTTCACCATCTCACATTTCACTGAAAAAACCCACACCCTGAAAGTAATGCCTGGATTTGTTTTAAGAAGTTTGTACCACACAGTATTTCCAATGGCATCTTTATTGTTTAAGTGTTCTCCTTACACACAGTATTTACTCTTAACTTTTCATTCTGAAAACCTTACTTTTATTATTCTCTCCAAGGAAAGAGAAGTATCTTTTAAAAGTAGTCAGTAACAGGACAGTAATAAGGAACTGAAATTAAGGATTACTCTGTTCACAACAGTATGGTGCAAGTCCCTTTTGTCAATGCAAACCTCTCCATTTTTCTGCACCAATCACATGTGTCATGCTGCATACAAGTGTCATGGAAACAGTTCTACATTCAATGCAAAAAAACCCAAACAAACCCACTCCCCACATTTTCTGATACTAATAAGCAACTTACCTCACTACTTGTGAGCCAATGGAATCACATTTATGTCACAAAACTGACTGCAGTCACATCAGTGTGAAGCTGACACTTTTTAAGCAACAGATAACAAGATCTTTTACCATATTTTAGACACTCAGCTTACTAAGTTCACTGATGCAGCATAGTAAAAGCTGTATATTTTAAGAGTTCCTCACAACAAACCAGTTGCTCTGGCACATTACAGAACACTGGCAGATCCTAAAGGAGGCTACACTCACAACTAGGCTTGAAGCCTTCAGAGTAACAAACTAGCTTCAACTAAAATAAAACCTGGGTACCCTCAGAAGCTGCAGGAAGTGGTACAGAGCCTTTCTGAAAGAAAGAAAACAACTTTCCATACATACTCTACAAAATACAATGAGGCTTTACAAAACAGCTCTTCAACTATTGCCATCTGAGAACTCTTACCTGTGTGTTTTGGAAATAATGCCTCCAAAGAGGTCTAATTTTATCTTGACCACCAACATCCCAAACTGTGAAACAAATGTTTTTATATTCTACCGTCTCCACATTAAAACCTAAAAATGAAGGAGTTTAGTAATTAGAAACAGTTAATTCTAGTGTTAACACATAATTCTAACCATGTTAAAGATAGGTACTTCCTAAGCTACACTTCTCCCAAACATGTATAAAATGGCATATCAGAACTGAATTGGGAGATAGAGAAGCAAACTGACTGAAGGGGGAAAAACATGAATCACTCAAATCCAAGTTCAAGTGGCTCAGCAAATCCTTCAGCACAAACTGTGAGGCCCGTGGTGTTTGGGGGAAGTACTGCTACTGAACTGGTTCCTACACTGAGCATCTGCTGCTGGCCACTGTCAGACACAGGACTGTGGCCTGGCTGTATCTCTGCTCTCACACAGTTATGTTATGGCAGTACCAGACAGACCATGCTTGTCCTGCTTCTTATTCTAACAGCAAAGATAGCAAATCCTGCACCCTTCAGTGGCCTGTCAAGTTTAGAGTAATGAGAATGAAGACATAAGAACTGGTGATCTTACCAATAGTGGGAATTGTGGTGACAATTTCTCCTAGTTTCAGTTTATAAAGAATGGTTGTCTTACCAGCAGCATCCAAACCAACTAGAAGGAACAGAAACATTTATTTAGATCACAAACTGAATTACACCCTGCTAATTTTAGAACATGCCATTTTACATGCAGAGTACTAGGGTACTTTTTCTGAGAACAACGTTTTAAATACTCTTAACTCATTGCTGATGAACGACTGTATTTTTATTCCCATCTCCTCTACACAGCACTGAGACAGAACAAGCCAGGAAGCAAACAAGCTCAGTCAAACATCTACAGGCTCACAAGTTTCCAGTAATCTTCAGTATTTGTATTAATTAAGCTGTATCATTCACTTAGAAAGTTTCTTCTGTGTAAATCAGGAAGATTTTAAAAGCCTAGCAACAATCTACAAGCAGCACACAGTTTTACCTGATCACACATTTGTTACTTCACAAAGCTGGGCAAGGCCTCACTTCCTCGACCTTGTGCAAAGCTCCATTTCACAGGCACATGGACCAACTGAAGCTGGCACTACCCATGAGAGACACTTCTGTGTCCCTCACTCCAGTCTCTCCTCCCCTTGCCAGCACATTTCTTCAGCACTGACAAAACCACACACATCAGGAAACTCTCACCATCCCTCCATGTATACCCCAAGGGCTGTAACTCTCCTTCAGGATATCGCTTCTACACATTGAGATCCACTAGGAGCTGCATTAGGAGTCTCCCCTGTTGACCTTTACAGAACATCTTCTGCACTTACATTTGCTCTCCTGCTTCTAAAACAAAACTTACACTTGCTGTTTTTCAAGCTATGGTAAGCTTATGTAAGCTATGTGGTAAACACATGAGCCTTATAAAATAAAATCAAACGAAGCCTCAAAGACATTTTTTGAGACATATCACCAACATTACAAGCATACACTAGAGTTTTCTAAAGCTGTTTGTGCAACTTCTTATTGTTATGCGTTGCAGAACACATAAATGTAACTCAGAATAGAATTCTTTATGTTAGAATCCAATTCCAAGCATACAAGCACCTCCGTAAACAGCAGGTACTAAACACCACAGCATAAAATGTCTATTTGTGAAACCTAAAACAGTCACTAACATTTTGCCCCAACAAAAATATCCCCATCAGAAGAATTAATTAACACTTTTGCAAGAAACCAAATGCTATCCTCGTTTGGTAAGGATAACACACATTCTTAAGTGTTCTGAGTTAATTTCCCACTCTGCAACTGCAATATACTAAGCTTCAAGTGGTTTGGTGACTTAACTACTAATGTCAGCATCACAAAAAAATGGAATTCAGTATTACCTACCTATTCAGAATGAAACTGAACTCTTGAAAAGCCTCCTCCTTCTCAAGACAAAAACTGCTGTTGCAGCAAACTAATTAAAAAAACCTATCTGTAATTGTCCTATATTCTAATAGTGTGCACAGGATTAAACATGCCAACACAGTCTCTTCGGGAATGTCATTGTATGTTAAAAAAAAAAAAAAAATTGTTCTATTAGTTGATGTCATGAAAGCACGAAAGAAAGGGGGTGGGGTGGGAATCTACCATCAAAACCAAAGCTCCTTGATTCCCAAAATGCTCCAAATAAAATTTAAGGGTTTTAAGTTTGCTGTTGTCTAAGTGTTGGTCTCCTTTGGAACCACACACAACCATGAGCAAAAAGAGTCACGGTGCAGCAGAGGTTACACAAGAGCTTGCAAGTCATGAAACTTGTAAATGCCACAATTTTCCCCACACCAGTGAAGTGTCAGGTCACCTCACAAAACCCTCTAAGCCAACTTCAGCACCCTCAAATACTCCATCTTCACTGAAAACCAATGTTTTTAACAGCACAGTGTTTGAAGCCCAACACTATTTTCACACAGCTCAACCTCAAGTAAGCATTTGTAGGATGCCTAGATCTTGGTGAGAAAACCTGAAGTCTGTACATATGTGTGGTTTTTTTCCAGTTAATTAATAACAAGATCGTTTAGTAAACCACTAATTAAAGTTAAAACTACCCAAATCTCTTCTCTTGTCTCCCACCAAAAAAATAACTCCATTAACAGTAGAAGAAACTCCAAGATCTGTTAAAATTAACAGTGTAAGAAAGATGGCATTGCCTACACAAACTGATTGTATTTGAGGTTTATACCAAGCACACAGATAAAGAAATAAGCTGATCTCATTTCAAAGAATATACACAGGGTATCGAGGTCCATCTGACAACATGACTCAGGGTTAAGAAATCAGAGACTACTCAAGCACTTTAAACTACTTGCTAAATTAAAAAAAAAAAAAAAATTGCTCCTGTTACCCAGTCTACCCTTCTGCCAGGACCCACCAACACTTCAGTGCTGCTGGTGGAAGGTTACAGTACCTAAGCAAGCACAAAGCCCAGAGACTTTGCTTAAATCCACTCTTATGCACAACTCTGATTAAGCTGTTGGACTTTGCACTGAGACAGGCTGAGTTCTGGGGTTATGAATATGTGTTTCCTTCTTCTGCCTTGACACTTGGGACAGCAGCTCAACTGAGGGAAGGACCTTATGCAAATCACTGTGACCCTATTTGCAAAACCTGCCTCTTTTGGCCAAACTGCAAACGTTATGAAGTCTAAATACACAAGCCATGAAAAGCAGAGCCTCCATTCATTCTTCTTACTCCAATTTGCAATTTACCATCCTTCAAAAAATTTTCATAGCACTAAATCACATTTAATCTTTTGAGTCAGTAGGAAGTGTAACTATTCTTTTCAGTAGTCCCAGAATAAATAGGTTTACATTTGAAATGGAACACTAAATGTAAACCTATGAGCTACCACCACGTCATAAACTTCACCAAGAGTAAAACCTACATCATAAATCCCCAAACAAAGCAAATTCCCAATTCTGTGTTTTCACTGATTCTACTGCCTGATTGACCATTGTCAAGCTCAAGGTGTAAGAGACTCAATGTAGGGTATAAAGTTCAGCAGTTGTACTGCAAAGCACCAAGATTACAATAAAGTACAAATGGGAAGCACAGACTTGTACTTGCAACCATTTATCTTTAAACCGAGTCTAACATCCCCTTCCTCTAGCTGGAGAAAAAATTCCTGCAATGCTTTCAGGTGCTGTTAAAAACACTGTGGTTTTAAGGAGTTTTATTCACAGCCTGTCAGTTGTGCTTCCAAATCTCAAGCTTCAAGTTCACTTGTCCCTGGGAACATCACCCCTGACCACATCACATTCTTCATTAACCAACTTCCTACCTCGACCACTGGTGGCTGAATATGAAGCTGCCTCTGTTATCACAGCACAGAACTTCATAAAAACTATAGAAAGCCAACAGCATGCAAACCACCAGTTGGACAAAAATACAGCCCCACAAATGAAAACCAGCTAAATGGCTGTGATCTGTA
Organism: Climacteris rufus; assembly: GCA_013398175.1. Lineage (NCBI taxonomy): Eukaryota > Metazoa > Chordata > Aves > Passeriformes > Climacteridae > Climacteris > Climacteris rufus. Next base: position 1,808,042 of record VZRZ01007072.1, read on the forward strand.
CAGTGACACAATTCCCAAAGAATCTGACATTTCCCCCCAAATGTATTTAATAATTACCTTTGTATTTAGAGCTCCTGAGTAGTTATGTCAGTTAACACTTGAACAACTACACCACGACACAGAACACTAAATTATGACAGTGAAAACTGCACAATGAATCAATACCTTTTTTTTCAAGGACAAGAAATGAGTGAAGAGTTCCACAGACAGGTACATGTAGGGTTAGGACTCTGTTTCTACTCTGAATCTGAATCAGTTGCCTAATCTGACTTTCAGTCATCCTACAGTTCTTTCTGTTCCCTTACGTTACTCCTACCTATAAAGAAAATGCATGAATCTCTTTTTCATGCACTTTCTCCGAATATTAACTTAATATTTTTGAAAAATACTTAATTATACATCTGCATTTTTTAAAAAACAAACTTTCAGTAACAGTATAGCATTTAATGTCCACCTCTGATCATAAATGTAGTTTGAGAACATAACAGATGAGTGCTGTTGCTAATGTTCTCTGATGAGAAATATTCAAATTCTGCAGAACTCAGTAACACAAAGTATGTTTTAAGAGCTAAATTAATTCTAATTTATCTTCAATTCTGAAGAAACAGAAGAAAGCTGTGAAAAGGAAGTTAGAATTATAAATTAATCATCTGTTCATTATCAACTCACATAATATTTTTCCCCTAAGTACCTTACCCCATAGAGTTACTTCTTAATTGGTGTACTACATATGGAAACTTAAATGCTTGGCCTTGTACAGCCCATTTTCAAACCATACACTGAAAATTATAACCTTTGGGAAAAATTTTAATTCTGCCCCAGTATTCATCCACATATCTCTCCTCAGAGTGCTGATAGATCATGTAGCATGCTATGAAGAGATTCTTTTTCATGTTAAAGGTATACACAAATTATGTCATATCCAGTGTCACATTCTGCTTCTAAACATTCAGTTTACATCCTGTGACACACTCTCACCTCAACACATCCCAAGTTTTACTCTCCTGTACTGCCAAACATGTTTGGTGCCGTCCCACGCCCTGATCCAGCCTTGTATTTCAATAAAATGTCTTAAAATTCTTAAAGAAAAATAAAGATTCATTTGAATCAACTGCAAAAAGTGCACCTTCCAAAGCCCTCTCTAACCTAAATTCGACCTGATTACCTCCCAGTGAAGAGCCTTGCAAGCAGTTTTGATCTGTATGACATCACTTTCCTGTTTTCAGTACTTTGCAGAATGCAACAGAACTACAGATACCACAGACACTGTCTCATCCTACATCCTACAGTCAAGCTCACCTGAAGACTTTATTTCATTCATTAAGAGTTATATGAAGAGTCTGGCTGTTAGAGAGACAAGCAAATCACCTCCTTGAAACCAAGAGATGTACTAAGTTGTCTCTAAGTCAAAAATTACTCAGATGATTTTGGAATAGATGAGAGTGTCTAATTTCAAACAGATAAGATACAATAAAAATTACCGTGTATGAATAGAGAACCTTGTCATCACAAAATATATGGGGAACATGAAAAATTATAATTAACAAAAGCTGCATTACTGTGTCTGTCCTGCATAGCTAGGCAGCATGAGGGGTGGGTGTGTGCCAGGCAGTGTCACAGAACCCAACCCCACTGCTGGCTATATCCAAATGAACACTTTATACCGTTCCTTAGGACAAGCTACTTCAGTCAATGGCCATGAACCAAATTCCATGCACTTTGGTAACAGAATTTGAGAACAATTTAGGGGCTAAGAACTGTTTGTACCTAAAGCTTGCAGGGGTGGGTAGGTGGGTGGAAAAAGGCAGGGAAGAACTCGAAGCGGAGGAGGAAATACCAATGCAGTGTGTGCTGGCTTTGACCTTTTGAACTATAATCTGAAAGGAAGAATCTTCAAGAGCCACTGGCTCCAACTCTTACACAGCCCGTGTTAAGGGAACAGATAATTTCAAAATAAACGGATATTCAAAGTAAGTCATTGCGGGCAGACAGTAAAACTAAGTAAGCACTACAAGAGCAACCTAGAGGATTTTACAGGTTTGTAAGCGAGGCGCAGAGTTAAGGCACACAGATGCCGTACCGAAACGCCCTTTCTCAAGGCTCAGAATACACAGCACAGCTCCCTACAGCTGCCGAAAATCGGCCATTATACGGCAGTTCTTACGCCCCTGGTGTTGCACACACCGGGCTTTGTCACATCCTGCTCGCGGAGCCGCAGTGCCGGGCCAGGAGGGCACGGCCGGGGCGCGGGGCTCGCTCGGCGCCTCGCCCGGGGCCCCCCGGCCCTGCCCGGCCGCAATCCCATCTTTGTTCCGGCGCAGGTGCGGGAGCGGGGCTCGGCCTCGCCGTGCCCGGCGGGAGCGGGCGAGGCAGGGAGGGCAACGCGAACCCGGCGGGAGAAAAGGAAGGGCAAATACAGCCCCATTCGCACCCCCTCCTCTCCCCGCCGCTCTCCCCACGGCCCCCCAGCCCACGGGGCGGGCACAGCGCGGTGTTGGCCCCGCGCAGCCCGGGACAGGGCGATTTCCCCGCCGTGACCCGCGGCCTCCCCTCCCCCGCCCGGCGGGACGTGNCGCGGGGCTCGCTCGGCGCCTCGCCCGGGGCCCCCCGGCCCTGCCCGGCCGCAATCCCATCTTTGTTCCGGCGCAGGTGCGGGAGCGGGGCTCGGCCTCGCCGTGCCCGGCGGGAGCGGGCGAGGCAGGGAGGGCAACGCGAACCCGGCGGGAGAAAAGGAAGGGCAAATACAGCCCCATTCGCACCCCCTCCTCTCCCCGCCGCTCTCCCCACGGCCCCCCAGCCCACGGGGCGGGCACAGCGCGGTGTTGGCCCCGCGCAGCCCGGGACAGGGCGATTTCCCCGCCGTGACCCGCGGCCTCCCCTCCCCCGCCCGGCGGGACGTGG
>VZRZ01007072.1:1811326-1834392 GCA_013398175.1 Climacteris rufus
CGCCCCGGGCGCGGGGACACGGGGCAGCCCCGGTAACGGGCGGGGAACGGCAGCGAGAGAGAGCGGGGCCTCGGCGTAAAGCTGAGCCTCGGGGAGCCTCCAAATGCACCCCAGTAGCCACCGGGACACGTAATTCAAAAAAGAGAACCAAAACCCCAAAACCCAAAGCGAAGCAAACCCAACAAAAGGCAGCGCTGTGACATATGACTATACTATTATTGATTATATATACATATATATCCACTATTATAGTAAGTATTACCAGGCACACGGGCCCTGACCCTCGGCCGTGTCCCCGAGCTGCAGCCCAGCGGGAGAGTGGCACCAAAGTGCCCCGGGTAGGGGCAGGAAGCACCAGGGGAAGCCAGCCCTGGTCTCTTTGGCACATGCCCCTTTCTTGAGAAGTATGGTTATCTCATAACCAGGTCTTAACAGTTTCTTTCAGGGCTGCTGTAAAATGCCCATTGTACGGCGATAATTTGGGGGCAATGTAAGATGGAAGCATTAATTCAGTTCCTTAAAAAGTTTCCAGCGACTTACAGTCGATCTCTGCTGCTTAGAAGCAACGTCAGTAAGTAAATCAACATTTTATTAACAGAAGGTGTTTACTTATCCTCTACTAAAACAAAACCACATTAATAATCTTTATCAAGACAGTCTTGAACCAGATCCTGAGTGAGACAATTTAGGCTGTTCTTTTCATGGGATCATGGAATGCTTCGGGTTGAAAGGGACCTGAAAGATAATTTCATTCCAACTCCCCTGCCAAGGGCAAGGACACCCTGCACTAGACCTGTTGCTCAAGGCTCTGTCCAACCCAGCCTTGAACACTTCCAGGGATGGGGCATCCACAGGTTCTCTTATGTGTCATTTTGAAAACCTTATTCTAGTTCTAAATTATGTTCTTCTGAACCAATAATCTGGTGTAAATTAAGACAGAAAGTTGTATTCTTATAAAACTTAAATTGCAAATAAATCATACCTGACGGTAGTTAGTGCCTACGATGTTAATATGATCCTGATGAAATATTAAAACTATCAGGAAATTGGAATCTAAGGAGTCCAGTTTTAGGTTTCCAATACTTACCTATCTTCTATTCAGAGCATTCAGTATTTACACTTTTTTTGGCCAGGAAAGTTAAGCTTCCTTGAGGACAGTTACTTTCTAGATCTTCAAACCGGCCTATTCTTACTGTACCTGTGTCACTGACAGATAGCTGTCATTATTTCAGTTGAGTACAATCTGACAAGCACTTGATTTAGAAGAGGTTGTCAATAATCAGCATTTCAACATTAACATAAGTGGCTGCTCTGTATAATCATACATAACTATTATTTACAATGTACTTTTGATTTATTGTCCTCTATTCAGACCATGGATGTTCATTGTAAAAGGACAAGCTGCACCTTTACCATATTTGACTGTACTTTATCTCATATTTTAATTCTTGGCATTTTTTTATGTTGTTTAGAAGAAATTTGAGAAAAGTCTCAAAGCTTATGCACATGCAGTTTACTCTGTGGTTACACTGATGAAGTCTAACTTCTTCCCCTGACCCAACTGGGGCCCCTGATCCTTAGCATTTCTTTATTGAACAGCTGCCACTTCTTTTCTAGGACACTTTCTAATCAGCCAGGTATTGCCTCCTTCGCTTAGGGACTTTTTCCCATCCGGGTCCAAACCATGTGCATGTGTGTGTGTATGTGTATATATACATAAATATATAAATGTACAGGAAACAGACTGAGGATTGGATCAACTTGGCTTGGAATCCAGGCTCTGGCCTTTGCTTTCTTGAGCATCCTATTAACTCTGTCATACTGCAACCATGATGGATAACCAAGCACCACCACCACTCCATCACATTTCTGCTTCATCAAGCAGCAGTCTCTGCAAGCTGAACAGCTTTGCTTACACAGGAGAGGAGGAAAAAAACAACCAAACCAAACACACCCATCATCTAAATCACATAACTTCCAAAGGAAAAAGAATAAAAATCAAACTCTTTATTTCCGTTTAAAAAAATACGTATTTGCAGTCATGTGCTAGTTATCATGGTTGTTACCAGTTTACATGGTTCCAAGAAACTACACAGTGCCCCAGGTTAAATATTTCAGATAATTTAGGGTATGAATGGCCACTTAATAATTTCTGGATCAGAAATGCTATTCATCAAGACGTGCAAAAAAAATTTGCAAGTTAGCAATTAATGCTGAAGTGGTATTGTTTAGGTAACATAACAGATACATTACACTTTTGGTCATGAGTAATTGTATACAAAACAACAGTATTAAAATACATTATTTTCATAAAAATAGCATTGTGACACTTTATATCTAAATAAGATGTTTTTAGAAAGATGGTATGAAATATTTGTTATACAAAAGCATATTCTTATAGCAGGATTATGTAACAAGTTTTTAAAAACTCTATCCAAGCACTTAAAAGCAGAGTGGTTTTTTTTTTATAACTGTGATCCACTTGTAATATAAAAGTGTATGCTGTGTGTACACTATAACATTATGTTTATTCTACTTGAAACTGGTCAAAGTACAACACAATGTGGAACAGCTGAGTTCTTATATACCACTGAAACTTGTTCAAGAAGATAAACATCCCATTCTTGTCACTTAATATGCAAGAGAAAATTACTCTGTGCATGTCTGCTGTATGCACATACTGAGAATAATGTCCTGCCACAATCTTTTCTTGCCAGTCTGACCTGTCCAGAGGCTTTTTTCAGCTGAAACCAACATCTTCTCCCTCCAGCCTCCTCACCCTCCTCAAACACCTGACTGGTGTAAACCAAAAATGATGAAGTTAAAATTTTAACAGAAGCTGACTGCTGTGATCTCCAACTGAAACAGACTGTGTATCAGCTAACTCTACTGAAATCACCCATTTTAAAAACCCTATTAGAACACCACTGTGTTTATTTCCTGGGATGAACACTGCATGCTTACATTTACACTAGTGATCCACTTGAAATCCTGGATGTCAGCAGTTTAAAACCACAAATTAGTATATAATTACTTTATTTAAGGCATGTAAGAGCACCCTAATTAACTGACATTGACTGGAAGACTCTTCCCTTCAGGAAATTTTTGTCAGCTGCCTTCTCTTCTTTAAAGATGCTAAATTAGTATCACATTGGAAAGATGGTAAGAAGGAGAAATGAAGAAAGTTAAGAACCAATCTGATCATTTCAGTTGTTCCTGAAACAGTTTTGAAAGCCATTCTTTACCAGTAAAATACCTCAACTATAAGGTATTCTGGCCAATGTGTCAGTTGAACTTATCACTAGTTAAAAACTAAAAGAAAAAAAAATAAAGAACAATCAGCTACTACATCAACAGGACAGTACAGGATCAATATTGCTTACCCCTGAGTTACCAGGACTGGGTATAGCAGCACCAATTGGAAAACATTCTGCAATGCCAGCACTGCACTGTGGTCCTTTGCTGTGGCACAGCTTCATATGCCCACAGATTCTTCTTTAAGAGCACTTATTTCAAACAGTATTAGACATAAGAATCCCTTTAGTTGCATTGGTATTAAAGTGGAAAAAACAGTGAAAATGGTACAGTGGGCTATACTGTTAGTACAGTCCATTTGTAGTGTTAATGTACTGTTCAGAGCTGTGTTCCAAACTTGGTAAGCCACTGTCTTCTGTGAGACTACTTGCCTTTTGGTTTTCTGCACCAAAAAAGCCCTGTAGAAATCACGTTGTGCCAGTCTTGAGCAAGATGTCCTGTAAGTCATCTGGAAGTGCCAGGATAATGTCATTGATGTGAGCCTGCAGTTTTTTCAGTGTGTCAGTTTTCACAGGAAGATGTTCTCTGTCAGCCTGCAACTGCAAAGGTCCCAGAAAACATTATTTCTACTAAAAATGCACGTTTACCTTAAGTAACATCAAAGTCATATATTAGAAAATCTGGAAAATTAATTCCTCATTTGCTGACTGAGAAGGAATTTGGACAACAGCAGGTTTCCTCAGCAACCATACAACAGCAAGAGCAACACTGATTTGGACAATAACAAGAAAATTTGGATTTCTTCTTCCCCGAGGATTCAGATTAGTCACAGAATTGTAACTCGTTTAAAAAACCCCCCAGCAATGCAGTGCTTCCAACATAGCCAGATGATGTTGGGAAGCCAAACAACTTTCCAGGCATGGCTGAAATTAACTGTTTTTGTTTTAAAACCCTGAATGCATAATTGACTCTTTAAACTACCTAGATCATGAAGAATATTTTCATTTATGTACTTGCAAAAACAAGTATATAATGCTTTTTTGTAGTTGAGTCATGTTCAATTCAGTTACTTACCAGTTTATTTTTTAACTTTAAGACAAGATCCACTGTTTCTACTTCAGTATGTTTCTGACTCCAGAAAACCAAGTTCTAAAATTAAAAAAAAAAAAAAAGCATTGAAATATTTATGGTTACTTATGCAATTTTAAAAAGTAGTCTTACTTTATACTTTCTAATGTTCAGAATAGGTATTTTCCTTATTCCCATGTCATTTGCTAAACTAATTTTACTCATGTACTGTCTTTACTGTGAACTGCAAAATCTGCTTTATTTGCATGTTTGCCCAGTACTTGGCAAAACAGCAAACTTGCACACAAACACAATGCAAATAAATTAAAGGAAAAAAAAATCTTGCCAAACAGGCTTAGTTTGAAAAAAAACATCTACAATGCAAAATGGCAGTGAATGATTACCAACTCAGAAGTTCCAGCACAATGAAATACTAAAGGAGTTCAGGGCAGTGCTTACTGTTTCTAGGGCATTAAAGGAGATCACAGTTGATAACTAGTAAGATACAATCAAGTGAATTTTCTTATGCAAGTTCTGTTCCCCTACCACCTTACTACTCACCTATGAAAGACATTTATTCATGTACAAAGAAACATTTATTTTGTGGATCAAAAGAAAAAACAATAAGGAGCAGAATCAGTAATACATTTGTAACACACTTCCTTGTCTTTGATGAAGTTAATGCCAAATACAGTTGGATAAAGCCTAAGTTGTATAACTGACCTGCAAATGATTTGGGCTACTCTATTTGAACAATCTGTTTGGATTTGCTACATTGTACTGTCTGGGACTTGACAAGGCAAGGGATAAAAACAAAAGGCTTTTCAAAAATAACCAGAGCAATTTTTTTTTGTTTGTTTTAAAACTGTGGTGTTGCCTTACTTTGTTTTTGTTCTTCCTATTCCCTCTCTAGCTGTACAATGTCTTCTCTTGCAATTCCCTTCCAACTCAAATTATATTGATATCAACTTCAGCTTCTTAATTAAGGAATGAATCTTACAGTATAAGAACATTTATGTAACATTTTGTTATATATAAACAGATTTCACTTCTCAGCTTTCAAGTACTATGGATCAGTTGTAGGCTTATTTACTAACCATACCTAATTAGTTGTCAATTAGAATGTCAAATTCGCTGAATTTGTACCTTTAAAGCTACAAACTATATCACAACTGAAAATATGTTGTCAAGTGAAATGCCAAGGATAAAAGCTAAATGGAATACTATCAAACAAAAGGAAAAAAATTTTTTTGGCAGGTTTGTGTGTATTTAATTTCAAAATACTCAATAAAGCAAAAAAGTACTAAAGAGAAATTTTACAGATGATGACAGTTGTTATAAGAAGTGAACTGTATTTCATATTGTTCTCTCTTGCTGTGTTAGTTCTAGCTTGTATTGTTTAACAAAGTCATGTTTTACTAGGTCATCATTCACAAAACTCAACAATTTCACATTCAACCTACGAAAACAGGAGTAAAACTGACTTGGGGAGAATACATTTTTATTCCAAGGTGATAAATAGAATCACAAGCACACAATTTCCTAACCTCATTACAGAGTGCTTCTAAATGAAGGGCCTCCAACTTCTGTGTCATTTCTTTCTGCCGGCTCCTAAACCACCCATCAAAGTTCGGCGATTTCAAAAAATGCCTGGTAAAACACCAAAGAAAAATACATCTTATATTTGAAGCACAATTTGCTAACAGTGTTTTCTACATCATCAAATACAAAGTAATTATATTTGAGGTTGAAAAATATATCAGAACCTTTATTTATTTAAAAAAAAAAGTAATATTCTGAAGAGAAGATTAACAGGTGCTTCTATTAAGACAAGGATTGAGAAAAGAATGTGAAGAAAATGTGTCTGAAACACAATTAAGATTAGGAAATTTTAGGGAAAAAAAAATCAAGGCTCAGTTTGAACAAGCCTAATTTTTATCTTTGTGTTTGATTGGAAGGAGGAATCAAGCTAGAACCAGAAATAAAACTACAAATAACTCTGGTATACAGAAATCTGTAATGTTAGCAGCATCTTAAAACCAGTTACAGAGAAACAGATTTAAGCAGTATCAATTTCTATCAAAGCATATATTCTAAAACAAAGTCTTACTCAAATCAATCCTGATTTTAAGTTTGTTCAGGAAAAACAGCATTCATATTACTGATCTGTCTTAATTTATATAATTTTTAATGCTGGTGAAAGAAATGACCTGTAAAGTCCTATCCAATCTCCTTTTAAACCTGAGGTGAGCTGTGGTCCTGCTTTTTCCAGCGTCTTCATGAAGTCATCTTGGCTAAACTGCCTCAGTTGTGGTGGACTCTATGAAAAGACAAAAAAATTAGCAGACCATAACTTTTCTCTAAACACCCACTTCCAGCTCATCCAAGTTATACTTCCCTACCTTCCAAGGTGATATGCTTTTCTGCAAAGGCATTAGGCTTGCCACATAACGTTCCTGGGGAAAGGAAAAGGACATGTTGTTTGCATAACCAGTATGAAAGATACACAGTCCACGTGTGTGTTTACTTTCTGCTTGTGATCACAGCATTTTCTCTTCTCAGTATTAGTACAGGGTGGGGTTGTGCATATTTACCACATGAGAAGACAAGAAGGAGCTTATCTCACACCAATTATATTTCCCAACTCCAGAACTTTATGCCAGCAAGGTTCAAGAAGGACATGAGGCAAAGAAGAACAGGAAGCAAAAGTATACACAGAATACCTGTATCCTGAACTTCAGCCACTAGTAAACAAGCTAGCCACTCTCTTTCCTTTAGAAACAGTCCACAGGTACCTTCACATCATGGGTGATTCCAAACAGTAACCACACTTTGTATCAACTGTTTGGAAGAAATTTTCTGAGTCCCTGACCCAAATATTAGAACAAATCCACAGAATGCTGCCTCAGCTGGAGGCACCTCTGCTCTAGGAAGGTTTGGCACAGGCATGGCCAGAGCCTCAACATGGCCAAGGCCCAGGGAGTGGGGCCACTGCCAAGTGCCAGGTGTGTCAGCAGGAGGCAGCTGTGCCTTGCCAGCTCACACCAGCACGTCTGCACACACTGCTACACACCTCCAAAGTGTCTGCAAGCTATGGCCATACATGTTGATCTGTGAACACATTCAGCTTTGATAACATTATGACAAGTCTAGTTCTATCTTTTGAATGAACAAAGGACACCCCACACACACTTTTCCTGTTGCAGAGAATGTGAAGGGAGATCTTGCCCTGTAAACTAAGATTTATGATGGAACACATAATAAGTTTCTCACTTGAAGCAACAAGAGGCAGGAAGGAATGCCAGGGAAAGGTTTTAGATTCACACTACATGTACAGGAGAGAAAGATGAATTTTAAGGAAAAGCTCCTCTCATCTTGAACACCTAAGGACAAACAAGTCTCTAGGAATGCCCCAGTTCTTCCAGATGGAAACTGGACCTGATCATGCCACTTGAAAATGATGAAATGTTCAGATCATCCACAGAATGTGTTCTGAGGGTACGCAGTGCCCCACCAGCCAGTGGGATGTAGATCTCCAGTGGAGATGTAGAACAGTACTGCACCCAGGGCTGATCCCAGGGGTACACTGCTAGTTACTGGACTTAGAGTAACTCCAGAAAAACGACTGCTTATTACTTATGTAAAAACCCCATTAGTCTAAGAACTCACTAATGGAATAATGAAGCTTTCTGTCAATTCCAAAAAATACCGCCGAAGGATCACGCTCTGCGCTTCCGTGGGACGCTTCTGTTGTACTCCCTTCAAAAAAAAACCAAAACACAGTCAGTCTTACTCCAAAGTATGTAGGTAGTTGTGGTGGGTTTACTTTTTATGCAGATTTATTCCAGTGTTTCTGTATTCATTTGCCATAAGCCTACACATAGACCCTCCCACCCTGAGCCAGGAAAGGAAAGCGATAGCATCAAGTCCTGTCATACAGATATTTGTCTTTGCAACTGCTGATTTTTTAACTTCATGTAAAGAAACTCAAGGAAAGAAAAGTTTCTATAAACCAATACTTGCAGATCAGTTAAATTTTGAAAGTTCTGATTCTTACACACCTCATGTGTGAAATTTTCAGACCAAAGAGACTGGAGTGGGGGTGATGGAGGATGGAAAACCCCAACAAATGAACTGATCAAAGCCTTCAATTCTCTAAATTACTGAGTCCTAGCATTCATATTGTTACAGAAGCTGCTAACAAGGCAGCAGCCCTTCTACAATGAGGGTGTATATCCATCTATTTGGTTATCAACTGAGGCAAAGGAAGCAGAATCCAGTTTCATTTCAATTACACAAAGTGCAGCCTTAAATGAAAACACTGTACAGCAGCACACAGAATTCACAAACCAGTTTCCATTAAGAAGTAACCTACAGCATTACCTTTTGCAACTGTTTAACAATTTCTTCATCTTTGTTCAAGTATGGCTTGTAAGAGGTATAAACACCTAAAGAAAAAAAGCAGTATATAGCCAAAGGAGAAATGAGGAATGCTTTTTTAATCAAAACATTGACAATTTAAAGTTATTACCAGGTTTGGAGTCCAAAGTTTTTAGGTTCTTCAGTTTTTTCACTTTCACCTGCTTTGGAACTTCACCTGCCAAAATATACAAAGCTGCCTTACTTGAAGGCTATCTAATATTGTAAGAAGCATTCAGAAACATCCAGCAAACACACAAATAACAGCATATAGACTTTTGACTTCATATAAGGGTTTCTTGCTGAAAACAAACAAAAAAAACCCAAACAACCAAAAACCAACAAAAAACCTGAACAAACAAAAAAATCAACCAAAAAACCCCATGAACAAACAAAACCAACCAAAGGATGACCTTCTGAACCCAAGCAGATAAATGAACATACATAGTAGTGAATTCTTGTTTTCTTAATTTCACATTTTTATTCCATCTTCCTTTGTTCCCCTTAGTGTAAACGATTTTGGGAACAAATCTTTGGTACCTTGGCAAAACTAAAAATCATATACAATAAAGTAGTAGTCATTGATTAAGTGTTGTAAGAAAATGAATTTAAGTTTCCTTTGTCATAGGCCACACTAAGAGCTTTTGCTTAGTTTTTCCAATTTATTCTCCTCCAGCTAGAAGACCCTAAAACTTGTTAACAGTCTTGCAGCATCAGCAGAACCTTCCTCCCTAATCTATTTGGACACTTGACTTTAGAAACCATAACAGTATAAACTGCTATTGAAACTGCAGAGTGAGGAGAAAATGAAAAAAAACAAGAAAAGAAAAATAATCAGAAGCCCTCTCTTTGTCCCTAAGGAAATAAATTTGTAAAGACAGGTCAGACAGATACATCTCTAGAACTTCCTGACTAAGCGTTTCCCATTGCTACATCAGAAGTGGAATTTAACATTTGAAACTTTGTATCAAAGTTGAAGGCAACCTGTTTATATGGCTTTTCAGTGTGTAATTAAGCTTTTATTTTCCAAACTTTAACTACACAGCAGGTAAGTAACTCTCCCCCACACCACCCTAAGCCCCCACAAGTATTCTGACCATAAACAGACATGGTATTTTAAACTAAAGCAAAATTTTGTCTAATTATAATGAACCCATTGCATAATCCTTAATTAATTTGGTGTATTCAGAAGTTAAAATTAACAAATTCTACAAAAATTCATTTTCTGGTGTTTTATCTTAATTGCATATTTATGCATTCCCACTGTCAGAACAGAATAGTGAACCTGTCCCATCAAACAGCTACATTCAGGAGTTTAACACAATAATTAGTGTAGGGCAGTATTTTACTACAGGCTGGCAACTGACATGTTATCCAAAGATTACATGAAAATTCTACTCAATCATGTAAGGAAATCATCAAGACTGAACAATTAATAATTACTGGAATACTGTCAGAAATATATTATCAAAATATTGTTAACAACCTTTTATACTACTGTAGCATTCAAACTTCGCTTTCACATGGGTCTTATGTTCTCTGCTGGCTGCGACTGATTTATTACATTCTACTCACACTAAAATTAACATCAGTAATATATAATGTCTCACTTTAATACCTTATTGGCAGAGATACAAAATCAGGACTCTGTGAAAGGTAAAACATTATTACTAATGAGTATTACCACGTTTTGCATTTCACATCTAGATGGGACAAGACATGGAGCAGACAAGAGTCTAATTCCACTTGACAGATTTACATCCATGAGAATTTGATAAGTATTAAACTAAATTAATGGAACTAAATGACATATGTTTGTAAATAAATAAGCAGACAGTTAGAGCCCATCACACAGGACTGTATTTTTACTTTACCTGGAAGCTTAATATCTCCAATTCGGATAATGTGAGGCCAGTGCTGAAGTGTTTTAGCAAAAAAGGGATTTGTCACCCCTAAAATGACAGATGGCCTAGAAAAATAATGACAATGTTTAAAATATGACAGCAAGAGTTTCTGTCTTAATGAATGCAAAAGGTCAACTTAAATTCTTAACTTGAAATTATTTTTCTTTTGTTTTTAAGAGATACATTTTAAGTTGCACATAAGAGCACAAATGTTTATAAGAGTTTTAAAGTTTTGGAAAATAACAAGACAGAGGCATCTTAAAGTGCAAATGACAGCAGAGAATAAAATGACATCATCTGCTTAGACTTGGCTAAATTCTGCCCATTTGCAATTGTGAGAACAGGGCATTATCTGTTATTGGGGTTTTGTGATGTGTTGGTTTTTTGTTTGTTTTTTTTTTTTTTTAATGAGCAGGAATCTGACCCATATTTGAAAGACAAATTGCTGCTTTTCAAGGTTTGATTATAACAAACTCTCAGTACTTGAATGTGCATGTCATTAAGAAAATGAGACACTTAATATCCCCACTTGCTTTAAGAAGCAGTTACCAAGGGACGAAGCACAAGCACATTTCCAGCACTGTGCCCCAGCTCCCACCCTGCCACATTCTTCTGTCTGCTCTGTGCTTGGCATCTGGCTTGGAGGGTGCACAGGGCACCCAGAGAACAAGAGGCAGTAAGAGCACAGGGCTGCTGAATTCAGGATTTATAGCACTGATACAATGAGATATGAACATACTTCTCAATGTAGTGGCTGCCATCCATTTTCCAGTCAAACATCAGCTAAGAAATATAGCAACAAGTCTCACTGGAACTGCCATCTTAAAAATAGGCTGTCATCATTTTGTCAGATTGGTCTTAAAAATCCCAAAATGGTAAAACTTTCTGTACACTTTCCTTACGTTTCCCTGCTCCCCTCTTACTAAGGTAATAAAATACACAGAATCTGCATGATCTGGATTCTTCTTAGAGCCACTGCTTAAAAAACTTGTTTCCAATCTTTCCCACTTTCTGTCTTCCATAAGAAAGTCAGAACAATTTCAGCTCTATTTCAAATACTAATCTACATAGTGACCAATCTTTCTATTTTGCTACAGAGGAGTGAATGCAATTTTGAGACATGGGTTACTGAAGTTTATCCAAATTCTTCCTGGAATTATTTATAGAAACTAAATTACATACTGCACAACCATTCCCATGGAATACAATCTAAAACATATTGCCTAAATTTATGTGTTTTTCCACTGCTCTACCTCTGGCAATCCACCCATTGAGAGGAAAACTACAGTAAAAAAACAACAAAGCAACCAAAAAATCCAAACCAACAACCTCTGCCTGTTCTGACAATAAAAGAAATGTATCTATTAAAAGATCAGTGAATCTAACACATGCACTCCATTCGCAATCAAGCTGCATTTAAATAACATGTATTAAGAAATACTGGAGGTGTATGCTCTCAAAATAAGAGCAGGATTTAAAAAAAATAAAGGGGAAAAAATGTGTCCTTAAAGCAGTTTCAAACATCACTGGTTTTGGACATTCACAGTCTTAGAAAAATAAACTTAATCTCTGAATTATTTACAATAATAACCTAACAAATTTAGTAAAGAGGTATTTGATTTTTAAGTTGTCTCAACTAGGACACCAAGTGAATTAACTTTACAAAACAGCTGTATGGATATTGAATTCTACAAGTCACTTTGTTTAGCAGTTAATTAAAAATGAAAACAATTACAGCAGAATTTCCCAAGGAGCTACTGGAGAGCTGGTGTTGCACAGATAAACCCTTATGGAAAAGCAAGAACTTTTCTTTTGCTTCTTGCAGTTTTACTTATTCTGTAGACAAGTATCCTATGAAGCTCAAGTGGAGTTCAATTATGGCTTTGTTTCATAACTTCTTTGTCCTATCTAACAGGAGTGAAAACTTCAATCAGCTCATTACTGCACTCTGCAAGATAAATCTTATTGAAAAAAGGATTCTAAGTGTAATGACAGAAATCCAAAACAGTGAAGCAGTATTTGAACACCAATTTATGGTTAAGAGTGGCTTTGAGCAACACCTCCAGCAGAGAGTTTGATGAACTTACGGGGCTTGTGTGCGAGTCGTGTACTCTTTGAATTCGCTGTCGTGGATGGTGAAGTAGGGCCTGAAATCACTGCAGTACTTCAGTGGGGAGATACAGCTGCAAGGTGCAGAGAGGACAAGCTTGGTTGATGCATTCACTGCAAACTTGCATGAAAGACACAAGCATATCTAAAATGTGTCGTGCTTTGTTGCACTCAGATCAAGTGAAGGTCCACTCAGCTACAGCCTTACACTGACTCCCTTTGTCATTAGTCAGGAAACTCCACTATATTTACCTAACAAGGGCCAACACGGTTTCTGAAGACTCTGATGGTGATGGTGCCATCACAACAAGTGGTTCTCCAAGCAGCACTAGCTCCCAAAGCATCTGAATGTGAAAGAACACCGGACAGAAACACCTAAAACCAGAGTGAGGTATTTTAATACATTTGACATAATAAACTATGTATTTCTTCCAGTTAATAATGGGATTAAAAGGAAGTTTGCAGTAGTATTTTAACAGTAATTTGAAAAACATAAAATGCTCTTGTAAAATGGAACATTTAGTGAATTTGCTTATTTATTGCAGTTTCAGCCTGCATATTGTCCAAACTGTGTTTTAGCAAACTTTACAGGAAAAGTATTAAAACCAATACTGATAAATGTTAGCTGGCAAGCTATGAGACATGTTAAGGAACTGTCATAAATCTTTGCCAAGTGGAAGTTCACAACTAGGAATCAATCAGTCCAAACTCCTACCTGAAAAGATCTACTTCATGAACAGTTGGTAAAGCCATGGAGATCTGAGCATCTGCCTAAAAGACATCGCAATGCTTGGTTTTTAGTCATCAGAACACCTAGGTATTAAATGAAATGGTTTCCCTTAAATGCTTACAGGCAGTAGACAGTACATACCCCAATTATTTATGCACTGCTGCAGTATGTAGTTACCTCCACAACTACTTTTGTGTTCTATGAGCAGGATTTTCCCCCAGACACTCTCCCCCCCCCACTTATAGGCATGTGACTTTCAGTCCAGAAAAGATATAAAATATTGACAGACTTATTTTGTATCCATCTTCTATGGCTAAAGACTTTATTCTAGACTCATCCTCAAAAATCCCCCAAACATTCAAAGATTAAAAGGATGTTCATCAGACTAGTAATTTCGTCAGCCAACTATCTTCTTCCAGGATCTGGATATATCTCTCCCTCCTTGGGTTAACTGGGTTAGAACATCTTTTCTGTACAGAATCCAGCTCTGGACTCCTCCATTCAAAGTTTCCAACACTGTGGATTTCATTATTATCAAAGTATATGGCGATTTGCTACCAATCTTTTACAACAAGTTTAAAGTAATAGAAAGCAGATCTGTAGCTTTGTCTGGGGTGATATACAATATCAGTATCTAATCTCTACCTGGTGCATATTCTGTACTATCGCTGCTGTTCCAGGCTTGTCACGATATGTTGGAATCCGCAACTTGGAAAGAAAGAGAAAGATTTATTTTCCCTTGTATTGAATCCAGCAGGCACTTCAAATGCTCACTTAGAGACAATCTGTAGTACTTCAAGAGGATATACCTACAGTATGATGCTTATTTACTCTACAGAACTTCCACCTACAGAATTTCCAATTGCAAATGGAATACTGGAATATGAAAATAATAATCCAGTTAAACAAAAAGACTACTGGTAACATTAGTCACAACTGTTCCTGTAATTTAAATAAAAATATCTCAAAATGTTGGAGAGAGTGACCTGAAATAAGGTCATGGGGTCTTAAGACAGTACAGAATTACTTTTAGAAAAAATCCTCTCCTTAAACATCAAGATGTCCTGGGGGGTGAGAGGCAGAATCCCAAGAGTGTGAACAGAAGTATTCTTCTCTGACCTCACAGTTTGCATCTCTAAGTCTTGAGTACTACAAATTTAATCATACTGAAATCTGGTATACACAAATGGATGTAATTTATACACAACACTTAAAACTGCCCCTGCAGTGTAAAAAGACAGGGACAATATCACTGGGCAGTAATTATGGCTATACTCAGTTTAGGAATGCAATTTCAGCTTTCAGGGGTAAGATTTATTGATGAGATAAATGCAGGCAATATCCAAACAAGACATATCTGACACTCATCATCATCCAGCACCCAGAACTGCTTTATTAAAATTTCTGCTTTCAGAACAGCTTCAGAAACTTCTCCTTCCTTTCCCTGGCAATGCACATGTCTTGCCATAAACTTGGCCATAAACAGTATCTGCTGAGAATGTACTCCTGGCTGTAACCTCCAGTTTCATCAAATCCATTTAATTGCAGTTCATATGAAGATGTTATGACTCCCAAAGGCCCAGTCCTTAGCCACTCTTTATACTCTATAGTTCCTCCCTATGCACTAGATACAACTTCTTTAATAGCCTTCTTCAGACATATTTCATTTCCATTGAAAATTATCAACAGCACAAGCAATTATTTCTGGTGTGTGGGCCAAAAAAGATTTTTACTTGTCAACTTTCAGGAACAAGAATGATTCTCATCAATATATTTAATTTGCTTGACTGGAACTTAATTCTCTGTATTTTCAAGTGCTACTTTATGTTTGATTTGACAAATCTAATTAGCCCTAAAGTCTCCTAGAATACAAATTCCAGAGGGATAATATGAACACTGCAATTAGTAGTTGTATTGAAACATCACTTTTTAGTATCTACAAAAATTAAATATTAACCTAAGCACCATAAAAGATCCTCTCCTCCTCTCCTCAATCAAAGCAGCTAATCAAGATTTTCCAGACCTTCACTCTGAGTACAGTAAACATCTATTACTGTTTGGAAGAACAGGACACTGAAAACAAGGCACAAGGCAGTGAGGACCTGTGCAGTAAAAGGTGGGGAAAACACCCTCAGAGAAGAGCAAGTGCAGGAGTACCTACCTTCATTATAACACCCATTATAGGCAACTGCAGAACTTTCCCTGGAACTGGTGGTGGCCAACGATCAACATCACTACAAACTGAAAGAAAAATACAACAGTTTGTATAAGCTGTAACCCATGATCACAGAGCCACCTTTGGGCACACTGCAATTTGAAATTAGTGTAATAGTCCACAGCAGTCCTACTTGTCTCTTGATCACACTAAAGTTTTATAGCCTTTTAGACATTCTTTATGTATTATTCCATTAGAATGATTAAGTTTTTCATTTCAAGAAAACCGTGTCCTCTGGTCTTCCATTTTTGTAGCAATATTTGTTGAAGAAATGTTACCTGAGAAATTATCAAAGTGCATATTGAGAAACTTTGAAAAGAACACATACATTTATGTACATTAGCTACTGGAGAATAAATAAACACCAGCAGTTAAGGAAAAGGTTGGTATCTAGCTTGGCTAGAAAGCTTTTCAGCTTTTTCTTGTAAACCATTATGAATATAAAACGTAATTCTTGTAGTTTCTGCAGAGCTTATTTTGCTCATAATACAACCTCTCAAGAAAACAGGTGATTGAAAAATACAATTCCTTCATGGTTTACCCAAATTGTTGCTCAGAGAAAGCACAAAAACATGAAAGTTGTATGGGGCAGGCACAGTACATAGAACAGAGCTCTTCCACGCAAAGAGCAAATAACTTTTCTGTTTGACCTTCTCCAGCTCTTTCAGCTCTGCAGTAAGGCTGAGGCACCTGTTACAGGTGCTGCTCTGTTGCTTTTTCCATTTGGTCAAAAAACAAACAAATCACACACACAAAAAAAAACCAAACCTCAAGCAAGATGACATTTGCACAGTTGCTTAGCAAAAGTTGTCAGGCTGCCCAAAAGGATTTGGCTGGTGAAGAGTGCAAACTAAGGATTGCCATCAGCTCCTTGTGCTCAACAGCTGGTCCTGAAACACACAGAGCCCTAGATGTGCTTCAGGAGGGACCTCCAACTCTCCTAGGGAGGATCCAGGATTAGATAAGCTCTGTTCAATGATCTAGAAATCAAGCCAGTTTGCTAAAATGTCAACCCTCTACCCTGCAAGAGGGCAAAACCATGAACTAGAATACAACAGTGCTGTTTATTTCTCCAGAAAAAGTAAGAGCTCCTCCAGAACATCATCATAGGACCATTACCTGCTTCCAGGAAAGCTTCACTTTTTTCGAAATATTCTGGTGCTATTTGCTTAAGCATGGTACGAAAGAGGTGGACATAAGGGAGCTTGCTGATGAGGACCAGCGACTGCAATGAAGAGCAACAGAAACAGAATTTCAGGTTAACACTTTCCCTCAGTTCTGCTGCAGTTCTACCTGTTACCCTCAGACAACACCAAGTGTGACTTTTCTCACACATGCAAGCCAACCACACATCTGACTACAGACAAACTGCAAACAAACAACTCGCAAAGTTTCCCAGCTTTTTGTTTTTAAACACACACAACACTATCTGTCCTGACAGGAGAGCTGGAACATAGCATAGCTGATACAAAATGAGACCAATTTACTAAAAACCAACAACTTGATTTAGTTAGAGAGCAAGGCACTCTTCCTGTTACTCTGCAGTCACTGAAAAATAAATAATTTCCAAATGAATATTTTCCTAAAGGAATTAAAATTACCTTCTGGAAATAGCCTCTTTTTAATGACTTGTCTCGAACTTGTCTGAAATACACATAGCCATAGTAATATGCTGAATCTTTCTGCAAAAGAAAGACAAGAATTCAATACAACCACCTGATACTGCCCTCCTTTCTGAAGCATTCAGTAGCAATTTAAAAGAGTATTTCCCTGCAAGCTCCGAAGTTGATTAGATACAATAAACTAGAAGGATTCCTGTGTTCATTGGCATTATCTCTTTTTAGCATGTACTTCAAAGAGAAAGCATCAGTGTGTGGAAACAGCTGCTTTCTGGCTTTACTATTTTTATATCTACATTCTCCTGACACACTGTGAAACCAAAAATAGAAATAATTTCTTGAGGAATAAATCAACATTTATAATTCCTCAAAGTAGCACTAAAAAGATTTTAGCGGTTAAAAACCTTAAAGCCCTGACTTGAAAAGATAAAACCTAGTCTTTCAATGTATTAGTTTTACAAAAGATTCTTGGAATATTAAGGAAGTAAGCTCTCACACTTCAAAGACAAAACATCAGCTTCATCCTTTCTACAAACAGGAATTCAAGTATTTGCCACATAAACAGAGCTAAATTGAGTTTGAGAATCAGACTCCCACTAGCATAGCTAGAGGCCTCAATATTCCCCAGGGACAGGATAAGAACAACTTTTTGGCCACTACCTCTTTTAGGTAACTGCTCCATCTTCAAAAAGTGAAGGGTGAAAACAGAGACACAGTCCAAGTTTGTTGGATTTTTTTTTAAATTAAGTTATAAAGCACTTCAGATTTCCAAAACAGTAATGGTTCTCACAATTTGATCTACAGGTTTCCAGGCAATAATGAAATACATGTGGTCTTCAACTTAATTCCTTGTAGTCCAAAATCCATACTAAATTTACAGAATAGTAAACGAAACTAATTATTATTAGAATTATAATAACATGCTACAACAACCATTTTCTGAGCTTTGACTTTCAGGACATCCAGTTTAGAGCTGTTTTTTGAACATTAAATTTAAAGGTAAAGACCCATAAATTAACATTACCCAAAAGAAATGTAACTTCATTTTTTCTTATTTCCAACCTTTAAGTAAACTGGTAGATCTCTATCCAACTGGTCCAGAATACAACACAAGGAGACTTTCCTTCCAGGAGACCGTCGAAATCTGAAACAAAATTGTGTGTCCCCAAGACAACCTACATGGAGGAAGAGATAAACAACAAACAGACAGTGCTCTGAGCAAAAGCCTTGTTTAACATGTGGCCTTGCTTAAAGCCAAAGAGGTGTCAGAGTTTTGGTTCATTTATCTTGCATTGCTACTGTGACCATTTATATATTTATCATTTTATAAGTGAAAATTTGGCATCTTTGGAAACAGTAACTATATTGTCTGCAACAAGGGAAAAAAAGTCACTGCCTCAGAGTGACTATCATGTCCTTAAACAAATCAACTAATGATTGTTCTCCTACTGGTATTACCCACTTCACTGGTCTGCCTGTGTAGTTTTGATCATCTTTACTACATGCCATTTCTCTGCTAAATGGCTGCACTTGGCTTTTTTTTGACACCAAACAGTTCATACAGAAGTCACATCACAGAAGTGCCTCACACTGATCTGTAATTCCACATGCAGGTCTAGGATTCATCATTTTGAAAGCTGCAAAGCTAATTGCTGAAAACTGAGTGAAATTGAGTAGGACTTTCCCAGTAATATCCCCAAGGAGTCAAATTTTCCTTCATTTCTATCAAAACGAATTTCTTCCAGAAAAATGTAACTAATTCTCCAGGGAACTGTTCACCAGACTTGAAAAGTTCAATTCCATCTACTCTGGCAGTCACAGACATTCTGCTACAGCAACCACAGAGAGCCCAGCCCCTCAGTCAGTCAGTGGCTGTGCACATCAACACTGACCCGCTCCCAGCACCCTGGGCTGCGTCCTGGAGCCCTTGAAGCTGCAGTGAGAAACCCTCAGGGCACCAAGACAAAATCAAAAGTGGTATGGCATGATGGGACAACCATCCCATTCAAACAGGTAATGAAAGCAAGTGCTCAGAAACATGGATTTTGTACCTTCAATACACCTTTTAAAGACTGAAGATATTTATAACCATTAACAACGAGAGTATAAAGAAGATAAAATTAACTCATCTTCTCTTTCAATAACAGAAAGCTCTTCCTCTATTCATATAGAGAACAGAGAAAACATCTAAATTTTAATGACATTAAGACAAAGAAGAAAAACTAACCAAGATCTTTTGTAAAATTACATAAGAGAGAGCTCAGACACATCTGCATTATCCCCTGTCAGAGCTGTTACACTGCAGAGCATCCAAAAGCACAGAGTCAGAACAGTTACAGGCACAAGGCTGGCACTGCAGGCTTTGACTTCTGTATAGAAATAAATGTGAAAGGAAGTCTCTGTACTTCTGCCATATCTTTTTGCAGGTGGTCCAACCCATCAGCCACATGCCCCAATTTCTCTTTGGCAGCAGAAGTGCAGAAGTTTAGATTCAAGAATAATTTAACAAGCAGGACCACACAAAGGAACAGACACAGCAAGAATGGAGAAGACAGAACGTAGCCAAGATTTTCCCTTCACAACTGTTCTTTCTAAATGCTTTTGAATTTAAAAGTCAGTTCCACTGTTACAAACTTAGAAAATATACATTTAGTCCTTTATGAGAAGAGGGTTCCATATCCTTCCATTTGCTTTATTAAATTCTTCAAATTCCATGCCTACCGTCCTCTCTACAGTGACAATACTATTATTTTGCTTAAAAAGCAAGATTAAGATGTTCATTCTTTATTTGCCAAGTATTCTGAAACGTCTGCAGAAGTGTCATCTGGAAGGTCTTACATAAACCAAAGAAGACTCTTCAGACCTCACTGCAATGCAGTTGCAGTTTTATATTTAACCTTAGCTGCAACATTTCTGTATTGTAATATTAATTAAGATATATAAATACATATTTGTTCTAAAGCCCAGAATACACACTGTCAAATTCTACCTTTTTTAACACAGCCTAGCCCAACAACAGATGACTACAGAGTGAAGGAAGCACTTACCCGAATTAGAATCTGGAAAAGACAAATAGCAAATATTGGTTTTCTAAAGGGTGAGGAAAAGAAAAGAGAGCTGTTATATTTCTTGAGATAAAATATACTTAGGTATTTCCTAAATTAAAACCAAATAATATACAGCAACCATGACTTACCTCTTTATCTGTGAGTTTGGAATGTGGAGGATATATTACCTGCAGAGAAAAAAAAACAAAACAAAACAGTATTATTTTATCTGAAAATAAGCAATAAGTTTCCATTAAATATTTTAACAATACAACCCTGAAATACCTGCCTAGCCTTAGAACATTTTCAACTGTAAGCTATTATGTCTCAGTGCTTACCTTTATATGCTTTTAAGCTTTCTTGATCCCCTAGCTTTACCAGGTATTTTGGATGCCAGTTAGAGACCATACACATACATTAAAAAATGTATATTCAGAGTGTACATTCAGTGGACTTGAGGTTTTTGGTGCAAAAGGTCTCAAAGGAAAACAAGATTACATCTTTCAGATTTATCTTGTACATGCAGAACACAGTAAATGATTCCATATAAAGCCAACACACATCATTGTTTGAAATCTGTTGTAATGGGAAGTTAGGTTGGAGTAACCAAAATTCAATCACAAAACACCCTCTATATAAACATTAACTCTTGGAGAATGAACACTGGCCCTGAATGACAGCTGTGAAAGGTCAAGGAATACACTCAAAGTCATGGTGCTTTGTACTCCAGAAAGAAAAAAGAGATCATGTAGTAAGTTTTTACAACATAGAAATCAAAAATGATGCAACACAACGTCAGATGCGGAAGCACCTTTATTGCAAACAAAAAGGATGTTCAGAATCAGTGATTATGCAAGTAAGAGAGAACATACAGGAAAGAGGACAAACCCGAGACACTTAAATTTCAGCTAAAAAGTTCCTCAAAAAACCCCAAAACAACAAAGCACTCCAAAACTATTGAAATGGGTGGCTAGCTTCTAAGCAAAGAAAATTTGACATAAATTCAAGGATTACGCAGGAACAGTAGCTTCACCCAGAGTCCTCACATTACCCTACCACTAACACCCATTTATCTCATTCAATCTTGTTCTACAAAATGTAAGCAAATTTATCTCCTGATAATATAACACTGTCCCACTCTACAGAAAACAGCAAATACATCCACTGGCTGCTCTCTGACTAAGCACCCTTCTGTCCCCTGGCCATGAAGTCTCCAGTGTACTGTTTTTTCCCCTCAGTCTCCTATCAAATGATGTCCAGCTGTAAGATATTATCAGTGCAACTAAAGCTGAAAGCAGGCACATGAGTGGAACACCTGCATATAGTAAACCTATCACCATCTCTTTTCCAACTCCTAGAATTTTCCTTTGCTATGTTATGCTAAGCACTACACTAAATGCAACTCTTTCAGCAGCTGAATGATGCTGAAATTATACACATCTAGTCAGAATACGATGTACAGACAGATTTGAATTCATACTCCTTTTCCTCACTAGCTGGTCTATCTTCCCAGAATTCCAATATAAACTGAAAGCTAATTATTCTTCCTGCAGCTACATACTGAAAAAAAACAATAATCAGGCCTCAGTTCCGTAGACGTTTGAAGTTTCATTTTAAGCACCCAGTCAATTAATTTAACGTGACTGTCAACAGAAGTGTCTGAGGCCAGGACAGAGGTCGTGCTTCCTTCAGCCACGGAGCACATCATCTGCCCAAGGCACAGGTTATACAGAAACGTCTGTCTTTGTTAACACCACCAAGGAACATCAAGGGAAGAGGACTCAGGTAATCAACACAGTATGCTGGGGTTTTATTTGTATTTCTCTACGACCAACAATGTATAACAGTTATATATTTTACACATTATAGTAGCTGGCTTGGTTGACCTTTAGGCCAGTCTGCCATGCATGCACCCCTTTAAGACAATTAAGGCCAGGGAAAGAAAACCACAACTTCTCTGCACGCCAAGAGTTTGCTGCGCAGTCACATGGTGAATAGGCTGAAACAGGATGTGAAACCCATCCGAACGAGAATTCCGCTCTCCATTCTATTTGCCAGCACTGGGGGCTCTGGGGCACTCCCACAGCGGTGTCACAGCTGGCCCTGTCCCTGTCCCTGCGCTCCCACAGCGGTGCCACAGCTGGCCCTGTCCCTGTCCCTGCGCTCCCACAGCGGTGCCACAGCTGGCCCTGTCCCTGGCCCTGCGCTCCCACAGCGGTGCCACAGCTGACCCTGTCCCTGGCCCTGCGCTCCCACAGCGGTGCCACAGCTGGCCCTGCGCTCCCACATCTGTCCGTGCCTGTTGCACCGAGGGCACAGCTGGCAGTCGCAGCCCAATCTGTGGCACTGCCACGGGCCGGCATCCAGCTCGTGCTGAAGGAAAACCCTCAAACCTGTAAAGAACCTTTCCGCGCACCTCAGCGACCTGGAGAACGCTGTTAATTATGAAGACCATTCGAATTCCCTGTAGTATCACACTCTTTAGCAGCGCTATTCGTATGCAAAGAAAGCGCAAGATGTACTTCCCACAAATCTGGGCACGATGAAAACCATTTAGAAGGGCCCGCTGACTGCACAACCAGCACCATGAGAAGAGCTGCCCGAAGAGCACAGCCTCACCCGGGACAGCCGCGCCGGTTCCCAGGGCGCTGCCCGGCTCGCCGCTCTGGGGCTCCGCACAATCACGTTTCCTCAAGCACG